>JAEQBH010003925.1:0-206599 GCA_016808115.1 Tetrastigma voinierianum | reverse complement strand
CTTTTACGAATTGATATTGGCCATTCGTAGTGATCGTTTTCTCGTTTCTCTACTCATACAACTTATGGCACATGAGTACGTGTTATATGTGACTTTCGTAGCATCGAGAATGGCTTTACGGCACCCAGACCGCGATGCCTCGTAAAACGTGCCAACTCCGACTATCTCGAAATTCGACGAAATTTTACGCGCTAGCTAGATTTCGCGAGACGATTCCAACGGTGAAATCCGTTTCATCATCCGAGATCTAGAGAAATTACGGATTTTTAATCAAATAACAATTTTATGTCCAGAGAGTACGATTTTCTTAGTTTTGTAAATTGGAATTTATAAGGTCTTACGCATTGAAGCTAGTCATGATTAACTTTGCAAAAAATGAAATTTTAAAAATTGAAATAAAAAAATAAAATAAAAGCCCTTGTAAGGAGCTAGGTTTTGAAAATTCAAGACTCAGTAAGACAGAATTTAAACAGGGGAGTTCAAGAAGACGGAAACAAGTGTGGTATAAAGTTTTAGTTTTCTTCTCATTTCTTCAACTTGGGTTTCGAGCAATGAATAAAGAGACAAAAAAAATAAATAAATAAAGGAGAAAAAAAAAATTCCCAAATTTATTAAAAAGAATGGAGAAAAATCGAAAACAAACAACAAACACAGCAAGCTGAAGGGTTTTTTCTTGGAAAATTATATTATGGTTTATGAGTCTGATTCTATTTAAAAAAAGGTTTACGAGCAATGGAAACCAATGACAAGTTAACTCATTTAAAAATAATTCCTATTAACTATTTTGTTTTGAGGGAGAGAGTTTTTGTTCTAAAAATGACATTTTTAGTTGTAGTTTGAAAAAAAAGAAATAGATTTTTTTTAAATAACAGATTTTGAAAGATTTAATAATCCAACTTTGTTTCTTTTTTTCATTAAATTAGGAATCTTTTAGTTAATAGATTCAAAAATAAAAAAAAAATCTCAGTATAAAACCAAACACACAAATCCTTAATGTTCATAAGTATTCTAGTACAAATAATTAACAAGAATTCATCAAATCCCAGAAAATTCTCTTAGATTAAATTATAATGATAATTCAAAAGATAAAAATAAATTTAGGTATCGATTTGAAGAGTATATGTACTAAAATAGAGTAACATAAGATTTAGTTTTCTTTCCTATCTTTTCTATATATCATCTGTTTTCCCTGGCAACGAAACAGAAAATCGATTGACATATGATCTGATTAAAACACATGTTTCTTGGTGGATTCAAACAGTTGTCATTTATTTCTGAAAATCAAATGAAGGTTTGGATATTCTGGTGAAAGATATCATGAGCTTTAATTTGGTGGTGTTGTTTTTTACTTCTCTTCTTTCCACATGATCTAGTGTTCAAATCCAAATGGGGGATTTTGCCTAACATGATCCCACAGTACTTGGAGTAAGAAAGTTAAAAAATGAATGTAAATATTGAGATCATCTTTCCAAAAAATTAGTTAATTTGAAAAATAAGTTCAATATAAGAATAAAAAATGAATTAAAAATATTATTTTTATTTAAAAAAAATTGTATTTTAATAATACTTTCTTTAATTTTTTTCTAAATCCATATGTCATAGACTTCTCAGTCCTATGTACTTTCACACTTTTTGATATTTAGCTCTTATACTTTAAAATATTTAAACTAATCCCCACACTATCTAAATCCAGTCTTTTTCTAACCGATGTGGTAACGACCATTATATATCCTTCCAATGCCATTATCTACCCATCCCACATAACCCCACACATTCACTTTTGTTCACATTTACCCCCACTTTAAAATGCTAAAATTAAACCCTTATGAAAACATGAAAATTGAGTTAGATGTGTATTTTTAAATTTTTATTTAAAGTTTAAATATTTTCAAATTAATTTTTTCAAATTTAATCTATTTATTTTATAAATAATATCTAAATTTAACATTGTATTTTATTTTACATGGTATTTTATTTTATTTTTTCAAAAATAACTTAAGAAGCAATTCTTTATCATGATATTTTATTTTTATTTTTTAAAATTTATTACACCATTATACAAATTTTGTATAGTAAAGTATATGAATCTAATTGTTTTAATGAGGATGATTTTTCTCATAAATCCCATTCATTTTTTTAAAAATAATTGAAAAGTATTTATCATAATAATTTAATTTTTATATAATATTTTAATAAATTCATAAAAAATAAAATAAAATAATTGTGATAAGTAATTTATTTTAAAAAATAAATAGCATAGGAAAAATATATACATTTTGAGAATATTAATATTTAAATAAAAACGATTATCCTATCTACCCCATTGTTTTTTAAATCTATCTTTGATTTGTTCAATATTTATATAATATTTGTATAAATTTGATGTCAAAAAATATTCTAATAAATTTATAAAATGTCAAAACATTCTAATAAATTTATAAAAAATAAAAATAAATTTCTTATGATAAATAATTTATTCCTTAATTTATTTTTAAATGGATAAAATAACATGCTAAAAAATCATCCTCATTATTAGGGAAGGTAATAGGGTGGGTCTTTTCCGGTCCCGCCCCGGGGTTTAATATTCTAAACCAGTGTCGGTTCGGGAATTATAACATTTGCCCCGCCCTGCCCTGAATAGAAAAATACTTATTTACCCTTTATATATAAATATAATATTTTCTTCTTTTAGGTTTTCTCTTTCATTTTAGGGTTGTCGTTTTCACTCGCAACGCCGTCCATCCATTAATTGTTGCTCCGTTCTCAAGCATCTTGGGTATCGCTAAAGATTGCAGCCTACGCAACAACACCTTCCCATTGAAGAAGTCCTACAACAACTGCTGCACCTTAGGGATTTTAATAGACCCATTGACAAGAACAACACCATGGACAAAGCTCTTGTCCATCTTAGCAAGTCGTAGACACTTCTCCATGGGCTCCATAAACTTCATAAATAAATCCACGTTGAGCTCCTCAAATCCTGGCATGAGTAATGGATGGCTAAAAATCAATACCCTCACACAGAGAATCAAATTCAATGGTGGCTAAAAAAATAAATATCATAGGAAAAATATCTAAATTTTGAAAAAAATTAATCTTTAAATAAAAAAGATTATCGTATCTACCATTTTTAAAATATATATATATATATATATATATATATATATATAACATATATATATATATATACTTATATATATATATATATATATATATATATATATATATATATCTTTTGATTTGTTCAATATTTATATAATATTTGTACTGTGATTTCCAACCAGTCACCGGTTGCCGACGAAGAGGAGTTTCACGAGGAGAATTTTGATGATGAAGGATTTGTGTGTTTGGTTTTATAATGTGCTTTCGAGAATTTTTTCATTTTAATTGTTGAATGAAAGAGGAATAAAAAGCCCCGGTGTTCTTTGTGTTCGATAGAATGAAAGCGGTATAGATGGGATGATAGCTTACCATCGCCGTCTTTCTTACAGGCTTGATATCGATAACAACCAATTCATCGGCTAGTTTCCTTCGGTGAGTTCTCTGTCTTCCTTAACTCAATTTTGACGGTGATTTTAATGAATTCAAGAGTGATATTCCAAAGGACCTTTGTGACTTGAAACTCAATGCTATATTCATCAACAACAACAAGTTTAAGTCATCTCTATCGGAAAATATCGGGAACTTCCCCTCTATTTATGGTGTTATGTTCACAAATAACAACTTTAATGGTTGCCTTCTGTTGAGTTTGTCGAAAATGGAGAAAAGCATGAGAATGAACTATAGTGTAAGGAGAAAACACTTCCCTTCTACGGAAACAAAACCTTCACAGTATAGGTTACAACATATACCTTCTTGTAATTTTTGAAACACTATCAGTAGCCCAAGGAAAAAAAAAACTAGAAATGATGAAGAACGAATAGAGAACTAGTCTTGTAGTGCAATGTGCTTAAAACATATTCATCGTTTCCTTTGGTGCTTGGAGAATATCACCCGGCTAATCTCACAAAATGGAAATGACTTGATGAATGGTCAACAAAGAACCTTGCACCACTCCGGCGAACTGGAACATGTTTGCTTTATCTATCACTGAGCTGTAATATTGACAAGAGGGACGACGACTTTGGGTAGAGTTCTGTAAGTGCATTTTCCAGAGGAGATCCTGACACCTATAAGTAGTGCACATGGAGATGAACGGAAGAACGGAAGAGGGATGAAGCTTTATTTATTTTAGGTTGTGGAAGGGGAATTAAATAATTGTTGGGGTTATGGGCATGGGTTACTTTGTGTGGGTTTTGACTTCGACCTAGATTGATCAAATGTGTCCTATCGGGGACTCATCTCTTCAGAATATGAATAGAGCACATAAAATATGGCTATGATTCTAGGACCGTGTTGAGAGATTAGATTCTCTAAGAATCCATAAGATACATTTGTTAAAAATATCCTACGGTTGTGAATCATCCTAAATGCAGAGAAAGGGTGTTTGTATTATGGAATTTTGGATCACTGCAGATTCCGTTCAATGATTTGATTCTCACGAAGCGATGAAGACATAATTTTAGGCTTCAAAGTACCCTCTTTTTTAAGTTACCAAATTATGACATTTGTATTAGAGCGATAGGGTAACTCTTTGTGGCGGTTGTTTATTTTATTTTATATAAGTAGAGACATACTGATATTTGTTTTGGACCCTTTGATGACTGTTTTGTGGTTAAAATTTAGTATGAATGGAAACATATCGTTGAAAGCTTTCCAACAAGTATTTTTTTTTCATAATTTTCTGAGTTATGGTTGATTATTTTTAATGATTTTGAAGGTTTGGAAAAGGCTGATTCTTGTTTTTTGGTCGATGATCGGTGATGAGTATGTCAGTTGATGGCGAGGTGGCAATGTCATTGCGCCTTCTTGGCATTAATTAAATTGTGAAGCAAACATTGAATTATATTGACCAAACGTTGGCCGGTCCGTTTATTGTTTGGACTATTTTCAAATGAAATTTTTAAAGCGTTCGTTTAAAATTTTCTTGTCATTCAGGCATATTTTCGGATGAGTTTCCGCTGAGGTAGATTTTGGTATTTTTAAAATGAAAATGTGATTTTATGTCTTATATGTCTAATGTGAGTACACATTTATTCTTATGTAGTGAAGGATGATCTTTGTTTCTTGAGGATTATGTGCATATAGAAAAGAATCTACTCATTCATTGGATGAACATATTCACTTGATTTACAACAAACTATGGACATTTCATGTGACCTACAGTGAACATTATGAGTTGTCAATGGAACAACAGATGTGAATAGTATTTGATTCTTTGCTTGATTCATGGGAACATGAGAGAAATGAACTTACAAGAAGGATAAGCGACTTAACTTATGATAATATTGTAAGTGAAGCCCGAATCGAAGCGGGCGTGGGATGCAAGTAGTATTATGTGATCTGGGTCGTGGACAATTCCCATGGATGAATAGAATGCTCTAAGACATTGACATGGAGGGAATTTCGCTGCTGAGAGAGCTATCTGATCACCAGGGCGATGAATGGTGGAAAAGGCATTGGACATATTGCATATGCTTGTTTGGTGTTGAAATATGTATAGAATATTTGATGGAAATATTATTTTCACATCACGATAGAAATACACTTTTGGTTTATTTTAGAAATGCCTGATATACTATTTTGTTAGGTCTTGGATTATAGTATAGTAAATCTCACATAGTAGTATTAGTTATCTTTGTTTAAAGTGACGATAATAACAAAACCTTATTGCTGTTAAATTGATTAGATTGTATAATGATACTTTGTTAAATTATTATTGATTAATTTAGGAGATTTAAACATGACTTGATATTGTTTATGGATTAGTGATATTTTTAGTGGTTGAAAAATTTGGAAATGGCTATTACAAAGCTTGTGCTCGTTGACTTAAGCAAATTCTGACTAAATGATAAAATTATGACTCATGGCGTATAAAATTTAAATCTTACTTTCAAGAAGATGAGCATGTTGAAGTATCCACCTGACCAGTGTTTGAGCGAACGTGAAACTAACAACTCGACATAGGCGAGGATGTGAACATATATTATAAGTATGGATTGCTTGCATCTGATGGTGAGCAACATGAAATGACTTGATTTTTGCACTTTGAGAAGCATGACTTATTTTTGAGGGCGTTGGGATATCGGGTTCAATATGGTGGGACCTCGACCAGCGAGACTATGATGTTTTAGTTTGATGCATGAAGAAGCAATCCAGCACATGAGGAAGCTGACTATCATGTGCAACGATGCATTGGTAAAAATTGCTAACCATGAGTTAACTAATTAATGACGAGTCACTATTTGTGGTCTCTTTTAAGTGGCACAGGAGCCTCATGAAACCTTACTCTGGCGGCAGCATCAAGACTTTTAATGATGTTGCACGAACATATCGAGCTTGAGGAGGATCGACTTCTTATTGGTAAGCCTTATAGAGATGCTTATACGTGAGTCCATTGGAGCCTGACTTGAGGTGCAAAATAATGGTGAATAATAAAACAAGAGGAGGTGATAAACCAGCTTCGGTGAAAACAAACACAAGTGTGGAGGCACATAGGCAATAAAGCAGAACATTAACTACTTGGTGGGAGGCACAGTGGCTCCTACTGTGCCATGTTATTGGTTGCTTGATAATTGGTGAGACTATTCCTTATTGAGCAGTAGACTTAAGCGACCAGTGAGCCACAAGCGAGGGACCAAAAATGCCTTCATGGATTTTCATGGAATTCCCATTGTGTTGGATCTTAACATAGCGGAATTAGAGTGAATTCTCGGTGACATTATTTTCTTGATTGGTTGTGGTATCTTCAATGGATTCTTAGTGTTGCATGGAACACAAGAACACGGTCAGAATCTGAGACTCACGTGAACGTAAGACGGTGTAGGTAAAGATAAGAACTAATATAGGTAATGGAAGGAGTTTAGAACCGTTACAACGGTGAGGCACGCCTTTGTAATTATAATGGAAAGCAGTTTTGAAACTTCCAGCGATTGATGTAGTTTGGAAGCCTTTACTATCATGTACCAAGAAGAAATGATGAGAGGTTCAATTGGTTGTGATGGCCACGAGGCTTCGAGATTAGATGAAGTAGGGCAGTGGGACAGCCCGATGGTGGATCGAAACGATGCATTAATTGCTATGTTATTATTAAACCACGTCTACTGCCTCGTCTACATAGTACGATTGAAACCATTGACGGGTTGAACCACCGTTCGTGATTATTATTGTATGATTGCCTTTGATTAATTACAGAACATAATGTGTTGTGGCATTCAACAAATTAGAGAAGAGATGAATTAAAATAGTCATTACATTTCTGGAAGCTTTAGGCATAAATTACTGACTTAGGAAAATATAATCTTGATGATAAGTCACTCTACCCTGACAACTATATTCAATGACCACTAAGAATATAAAGATTTACCTCTGTTGTGAAATAATCGGATTATGACAAGAATATTGTGCGACAATACCATGCATTTTAAAATGTAACATCGATGGAGGATGAGCACTTTCTGTTAGTTGAAGAAAGAGGCGAAGTTGTAGAGAAGTTCATCACCATCTTTCCTTTTCAATTATGATCAAGCTATAGCTTATACAATACAAGTAATTTCATTTACTTGATCATTTTAAAGATAATTCATGCATATGATAAGAAACTAGGCTCCAAAATGTTTCAATCTAAAATTAATAATAAAATTGTGTATAAGTATCAATTAACAAATTATAAAATAACGAAACTCAATTATTTCTAAACCTAATTAATAACTATAAGAATCAAGTCTTGGAACCAAAATTAGTAGTGACAAAAACATAATTAATTTGACAAGTGTAATTGTTTGTTAAAGGAAGGGTGTGCATGTTGTCTGAGGATGTGATGACACAGCTATATTTTAATCCATTTTTTGGCATATTTTAGAGATTGGGATGGCTGTGCTGGTGCCGGAAAATTCACCAACTTTTTGTTTTACGGGTTTTATGAAAGAGAGAGAGAAATTCAGAAGCGAAGAGAAAAGTCAGACAGAGCGACCAAACTATGTCGCGACATAGTATCAGAATGTCACGACAAAATTCCAATTTAACCAGCAAAAGTATGTCGCAACAAGGATCAAGCTCAACACAAGAAAAAAATGAAGACTGTCGCGACACAATTTAAGATGGTGACCGATTATATTAGTGACGTGAGATTTTATGTCGACCTTCGCGAAGAAGAATGTGTGACATTCATACTCTGTGCTGCATTGATCAAGCGGAATGGCATGGGAACCTTGTCGCGGCAAGAGTGATAAAATGGCAAAACAATGGAAACAATATTACTGCGACATAGTTTTTACATGTTGTGATAGACATTTGACTAGGGATAAGACCATCACCAGTTTTATGTCGGCCAGCGAAGAAAAATAAGTCGCAACACAACATTTAAAGTTAGGAATAAAAAAATATGTAGACTTTTGTATGCATAACATAAGTACTACTGTGCGGCGGAGAAAGCACTGAGTTAAGTGAATGTTGTGCGACAAAGGCGATTATTATCGTGATATAAAAGTGAGATGAGACGAAGATTGTTCGACCACGAAATAAATGACTGCGACATAATAATGAACTAAAGCGGACTATCTCTACTTCAGCGTCGAAGGAAAATTATGTCTAGCGATAATAAAATGTAGAAATTCGGAGATTTACTGTTAGCGATAGAAGTATGTATCATAGCGAAAATAGAAGAGAAAAGTAGAGATGGGCGAAAGCGAGTTTATGCGACAAAGGGATTCAATGTTGCATACAAAAAGTTCAGCGGCGGCAGTAAGAGATGACTGTCCGAACGCTGGAAAGAGTTTGTCGTAACGAGTTCGAGTCTGGCGATACAAGGCAACTTTGCTCTGTGGCGACGAAAATGCATTCGACAACAAACTACATGCTAAGGAGAAACTGTCGTAACAAAGAAAGAATGCATAGCGACATAGCGGAGAGATTGTTGCAACAAGTTGAAGAGCTAGAGGAGAAATTTATAGCCGTGACAAAGACAATATGTCATGACATAAAATGGTTTGGCATCGGCAGGAATATAGCCCTTGAGGTAAGAGAAGATAACATGAAAACATATCATGACTGGAAACCGCAAGCCATGATAAGAGCTGGGCGACAGAGATGAAAAGCTATGTTGTGACAAAATATATTTTGTCACGACAAAGCGACCATTTTGAGCCAAAAATTTTGGGATCCACAACCTGTGCCTTGAGGTGTAGACCATCATTTAAAGCTCTATAAATAGACACATCTAGAGCACTGTGTGTGGATTCCACAAATCCAAAACATTTGGGTAGCTGAAGACTCTTTGTATATTATTTTTCTTTTATTTTTATCTTTTATTTCCTTTTTAGTAGATTTTGTTTCAGAGTAGTTTTTAGTTAGTTTTCTATTTAATTTCTAGATTTGAGTAATGAATTGAAGTGCAACTTTGAGTTGGAATTTATTGTAAAATTATCTTTCTCATTACTGTTATGC
Source organism: Tetrastigma voinierianum (assembly GCA_016808115.1). Lineage (NCBI taxonomy): Eukaryota > Viridiplantae > Streptophyta > Magnoliopsida > Vitales > Vitaceae > Tetrastigma > Tetrastigma voinierianum. The sequence goes on along the minus strand of JAEQBH010003925.1, from coordinate 197,056 downwards.
TTTAAATGGATTTTAGAAAATTTCTCGAGTTCATTTATTTCAGTTCGTTTACAATTTCAGTGAATTTTCTTGATCAATTAGTCATTGATATATGACAGTTTTGAAAAGTTGACTCCCTGCAGGAATGAATTGATGGTGATTGTTATTTTTTTGCACATAGTGGAAGAAACCTTTAGTTAAATTCTTGAATTTATTTGGACAGATGCCCCACTGCCTTGCCTTGGGGGGTTGGCCGCCCACTTGGTATTATTCTTGAACAAGCGTTCCAAGTACTAGAGCCGTATACCCCGAGCAAAGTACTGTATCTTGCTTTGATTTCCTAAGAAGTCCTCTAAGACACAGTGGAAATCTTGAGGTATAGAAGGCGGAGTTCTTTGTGGGTATGGTAGACTATGCTGGAACTAATGAACTACGAAAATTTTTCGAGATGGATCAACATATTAGTTTGGAATGTTGATGGTGCTCGGTTTAATCGCTCAAAGTTTTCTCCTCTTTATGATGAAATGATTCTGATCCCTTGTTGGCAAAGATCTAATCAAGGAGATGGAAAATTTCATCAGCGATGAGATGAGTCTGAAATCTAATTGGGAGAGAGCATAACATCTACTTGTCTATGGCGAGATTTTTCGATCCTAAGATTTGGATGTGAAGTGCGAAAGGAAAAATCGCCAAATCTTGAAAGAAATTTATATCTTACAAATGGCCGATTAGAACCATGAGTCAGAAATGACCATGAACCTCTAATTAGTGAAAGGTATGGTTAAGGGAGAAATTCAAACTATACCACAATGCATCTTTAACAAATTCAGCTTTCCAACTTATGGCTTAGCTATGATTTAAAATGATGCAAAAATTGACAACTACTCATTGGTTTATTTCCTAGTGTTGTCTCATTCAGTGAACTCTCAAATCCACTTTTAGTAATTTTTTTATGTATACTACTGAAATTATTTTATTATTATTTTATTAGTTCTCTGATCATCTTAACATTGAAGTTCAAAAAATAAGGATCTTGAGTAGTTGGGGTAGTTAGTCTTTTGATTTAATGTTGATCCTCATTAGAATGATATATGGACTTAAAAATCCACTTTTATTACTTGTACGGCCTGTGCACTTGCGGTGATTTAGACCAAACACAATTTTTAATGAATCTAGTTTACAAAAAGGACAACACATATTTTAATCAAAATCTGTAAACAAGTTTTTAGCGTAGTTGCCAAGGATTAGATAATAGTTCCTTGGTGGCAGTGTCATAACTTTAGCCATATCTGATTTAATTCGATTAAATTTTGGTGCCATTGCTGGAGACTTTATTTAGTCTTTGGTAGCAGTGCTATTTACTTAGTAAATTTGGTCTATACAAAAATCAGTCAACAAGTTTTTGGCACCATTGTTGGGGAAAGAATGAGGAATTTAAAGATCAATATTCTAACCAAAGAGAGAATTACTAATTTGGACAATTTTCTTTATTTTATCATAAATAAATGAAAAACACAAAAGTAGTTTTTAACTACAGTAGCTTAATAAGCTACTGAAAATATTTTATAAGCTTAAACTGACATAACTGTTTCCCACAGATTTAATTTGATCTCAATGTGTTTCTATTTCAGAAAGATTTTAAATGCATAGAAAACTAGAAGCAGATCTGTTGCCTTTGGATACAAAAATTGAGAGAACACTGAGGAATCTGAGGAAAGTTACAAGTGCTGAATCTACAAGTATGGAAAATAAAAAAGAAAGATTACAGCCTGATATTCGGAAGAAGCGAAACGGATAGACCTCGAAAATGAATGACTATGGAGGACTTTTTAGAGTGCATTATTCAAGATAAGTATTTTGATGTAGATAGCACGCCATAGAAGCCCGACAATTTTGAGCGAAGCCCGGCTTTGATCTACATGAATGCAGGAACACGGTTCTTGGTCATTCTTCTAAAGACCCAAATGAGTATATGGGAAGATTCATGAGGATGGCTAATACAGTCAAGTTAAATGGGGTGAGACGAAGTGATCGGTACATGACTGCCCTTTTCTTGAGAGATGTGGCATCCAACTGGTTTGAGTCCAGCACTTTGTTGGATCGATGACAAATTGGGAAGAAAGAAGTGGTGGAGGCCTATATGATGATTCCTGACTGACTAAGAAGGCGACACATAGTCTTCATGGGGGAGGATGAAAGTCTACCGATGCATGGGAGAGATCGAGACCTCTTAAATTCCACATGCATGGAATGATAGAGCCACTCATATGGACATTTTCTACCATTCAATGAATTATGCCTCAAAGTATAATTGTTGTAGCCCCTCTTGTGGGGGCTTCGAAAGAGAAGTCTTGGGAGAAATGAGAGGCGATTGAAGACCTTGCCCGAATGCGACTCCCTGAGAGCTGTCCCGAAGCTTCGGGAGCGACGGTAGACTAAAGGGAGTGAATTGTAGTGGGCTTATTGAATGATTGTCGTAGAAGCAAAGTTGGATGCATTAATGAACAAGCTTGGAAAAAATGAGAGAAGAATGCACATGACACTTGAAGTGGGGACAGTAGATGAAGGAGAGAAAAGAAAAGTCTTGTGGGGGACTTGTGACGCCCGTTCGGGGTCCCGTTGACCACCGTCAACCTACGAAACACAGTGTGTCCCCCATGTGCATGAGACCTATCGTTAGTAAGCGGCCACGTAGGCCTATACATCCATACTCACCAAAATGTATATTTTATACGAATGGAGTTAATTTACAATCTGTTTTGATTACAAACCTCGAACTAGGTCTTTTACAGATTTTTACAAAAATACATAAAGGCCACATATGGCCCATTTCTTCAGATCTCCTAAGACCTTGGATACGTCCCATCCCGAGGTGAACCTTGATTTTGAAATAATTTTCCCTCGACGAATTTGGCTTGATGCCCGGTAGTGAAATTTTCCTAGGTTCTCCCACCTTCCCTAAGTGCTCATGCAATGACAAACCCGACATTCAACCAAAAACATATGTTCCTATAAAATGTCTACATGAAATGGATGAGAATGTGACTCACCCTTTCTCACTTCTGAGCCCTCATTAACTCCCTCACGTAGCAGCCAAGTGTGGCTGCATCTTCAAAACAAGATTTTTGTTCTTGAAAACATATGCGAATTTCGGTAAAATCTATTGAATGACCTCCAAGTTAGATGGCAGGTAACTCTCAAACAATCGGGGTCTTCTCGAGATGGCTTTGTTGGACAATTCTCCAAAACAATTCTTCGGAAAAATCTTCCTTTAGAAATCCATTTAGCAACCACGTTTTTTCATGTCATGCACTCCCTTTTTGTGTCTAGGTTATCCCAGTGCATATGAAATGCAATATGCCATTTCCATATAATACATGTTAATATATCAAGCATGCATATATTAACATAATTTAACACACAACAACATGTTATTCTTTCATGGCCATAACACCAAAATTAGCTCACATGGGCTAATAACAATTTAAATGATTCATTTGAGCGCCAATGACCTGAGCCACACACGGTGCGTGAGCGATCTGACCCTAGGTCTCAGCGTCGACAACCACTTTAGGGATTTCATCATTTAGTCCCAATCTTTGGAATTGAAAACACGGCCATCCAGGCCTCAAGATATCCCATCCATTAAAATGGCTTAGCTAAAGAATAAATCAAGTAGGAAAACCCTGCCTCTGGGTTGTGAAACTCCTGGCCAGTACCCTTTGCGTAGCCTGCACGGTGTAGACCAGCTTCTCCTCTCTTGTCAGACGAGGCGATGGTCAGAGCAGTAGATCTTAGAGAGAAGGTAGACTTTCTCTCTCTAAACTCTATTTTCTCCCCTCACTGTCGGATACCAGCCAAAAAAAGAGAAGATGTTCTTTTTCTTTTCATTTTATTCCTCTTTTGTCCTCTTAGTTTGACTTTAAGGGCCATTTGACATATAGCTTAATAGAGACCATTTATCTCTTATCCTCTCACTATTCATGTGACATGTGTCATATGGATACATGTTGTAGGTGGCCCTTGTCACACCACATGCCTCTCATACTTCTCACAAGTTGTCGTATGACACCCGACACCCGGTGCCTCGAAAGACGTGAAATTCCGATTGTGTCGGAATTCGATAAAATTCGACGTGGTAACTAGATTTCGCGAGACGATTCCAATGGTGAAGTCCGTTTCATCGTCCGAGATCTAGAAAAATTTCAGATTTTGACCAAAATTACCATTTTACCATTTTTCAGAAAATTAGAATTTTCCGGGTCTTCTGAAGACTAACCCGGCGGGGTCCTACCAAGTTGAGGGCGGTACCTCGTGAAAATAGGGCTACACTTTTAAGCCCAACCTCAACTTGCCCACTCTACACACCAGCCAATCAGGAACCATGAGAACTTCTCATACGAAAGAGGAACACAACAAGGTCAAAGACCTGGATAGAATCTACTTAATATCATGTCTCCACAGGATTCGAACAGCAATAACCAACCAATGGCCGTAGCGGGACCGAAGCATAAAATCGGGGGCATAGGAGATCTAGCCCTTTTAGGACTAGATGCTTGCTTTCATGGGGGAAAATGAGGTACTAAACATACATGAAGCGGATTCTTGTTATGACATTCGGGAGAAACCTGGTTGTGTTGGGCCAATCTGACGCCACTTTTAAGAATACGGGAGACTCGGGCAAGCTGACTAGCTCACATCCATGCGAATCGGTCAAAGTTGTTCTGCAAGTGACCTGATAAGAGTCGAGGATTGCATGGTAGTAACTCTAAGAGGTAGTAGAGGCGGAAATGAGAAGAAAGCGGGAAGAGAGGCATCTTTGCGATTGGAGAAGAATTGAGCGACTAAAGTTCGAAGTTCTTGAAAAGATAGAAACGATAAAAATCACGGCCAAGCGATCAGTTGAAAAAGGGAAATATAAAAAGAAAGGTTAAAGCTTAAAATCTCGAGTTCCATTCCTTCGGAGAATTTGCTTGGAGTGAGAAAGCAGTCTGATTCTCTAGATTCTTGAACATGTTCAAGAAGATAGAGATTGATATCCCTTTTTCTGAAGCATTGACTCAAATGCCTCACTATGCAAAATTCATGAAGGATATATTGAGCAAAAATAAAAAAATTGCTGAAGAAGGTGTAGTGAGCTTGACAACAACTTGCATTGCAGTTATTTAGAAGTCTTTACCAGAGAAAATGCAGGTCAGGAACCGCTTATACGCACAAAATTAGAATTACGATATGGGAAAAGCACTATGCGATTCTGGAGCCAACATCAACTTGATGCCTTTATCTGTGGTTAAAAGACTCAGTTTGGGGGAGCTTACACGGCCATGACCTTGCAGATGGTAGACGAAACCTTGGCCTAATCTGAGGGCATTCTTGAAGATGTTCTAATCAAAGTGGGAAAGTTCATTTTCCCAGTGGACTTTGTAGTAATTGATATAGAAGAAGACAAACAAGTCCCATTGCTGTTAGGAAGGCCTTTTTTAGCAACAGGAGTAGCTTTGATCGATGTGAAGAAAGGAGAACTGACTCTTAGGGTTGGAGATCAGGTAGTGCACTTCAATCTCAATCACAGTTTGAAATAGCCAAAACTTATTAATGCTGAATGTGAGATTGTAGAAACAAAAATTCCCATCAGTTTTGAATTGATAAATGATTATAATTTTCAAAGTTCAATGAATGAGAATGAGATGAATTTCCAGTATTTGAGAATCTTGAAGTTGAATTTCTGAACTCCAATTTTAAATTAAGAGAGGCTACTCAGTGTTGAAGAAATTAGTACAAAAAAATCTAGCAGTTATGAAGACAAAGCTATTGAAGTAAACACAAGCTCAGAGGGTTTGATTCTAAAAGAATTGCTTGAACGTTTGAAGTATGCTTTCTTACTGACGAGAGAAAAAGAAAAGCGATCCCATCATTGTTGGAATGACTAAGCAGAAGAAACTGCGAGATTCTCGAGAAAATACATGGATCTGCGATAGCAGTACATAGATTATCTGAAAGGAATCAGTCCTTCTATCTGTATGCACAAGATCCTTTTATAGGAGAATGTTAAAACATCTATAGAACATCAAAGAAGGTTGAATCCAGTGATGAAAGAAGTAGTAAAAAAAGAAATGAAATGGTGAATCTGGCTTCATATATACAATGTAGATAGCCCTTGGGTAGGCAATTCATGTGGTTCGAAGGGTGGATTCACTATATTCGAGTAGAAGAATGAATTTGATTCCTCTGAATTTGTGGCGGGATGGAAGTGTGTATAGACTACGAAAACTAAGCACGCGCTACCAAGGACCATTATCCTCACACTATTAACCAAATGTTGGACGAGTTAGTAGGACACTCCCATTATTGTTTTTCTTGATGGATATTAAAGTTATACTTGAGATTGCTATAACCTTAGAGGATCGGAAAGCGCATTTACATGTCCTTATGGCACCTTTGCTTTTAGAAGGATGCCGTTTGGATTATGTAATGCTCTTGCCACCTTTCAAAGGTGTATGATGTCTATGTTTTCTAATTTGGTGGAGGAGGCTATGGAAATCTTTATGGTTGACTTCTCAGTTTATGGATCTAGTTTTGAGAATTGTTTGGAAAAATTGGAAACAGTACTTCAAAGGTGTCAAGACAAGAATCTAGCTTTAAATTGGAAAAAAAATGCCATTTCATGGTAACAGAGGGTATTCTTTTTGGGATTATGAATTTAGCGGGATTGAAGTAGACCAAGCAAAAGTTGCTATCATAAAAACTCTCTTGCCACCTACAATAGTCAAGGGGATAAGAAGTTTCCTAGGACATGTTGGTTTTAATTGAAGATTCATAGAGGACTTCTCAAAAATTTCAGGACCATTATGTGAATTCTTTGGAAAAAGATCACGAATTTTGATTTTGATGGATTATACAAAGCATTTGATGAAATTAAATCAGTTAGTTACTGACACCATCATGGTGATACCCATTGGAACAAGGAATTTGAAATTATGTGTGATGCCGGTGATTTTGCAATGGGAGGCGTATTGGGACAAAGAGGCTGAAAAAGATATTTAAGGCCGGCATTATCTTATCTTAGCAAAACCTTGATGAGGCATAAAAATTGCTCTACCATAGAGAAGAAGATGCTTGCAATGGTGTTTACTTGTGAAAAATTTAGGCCTTACATATTAGGGTCCTATGTTATAATACACACAAATCATGCTGCCATTAGATATTTGATGGCAAAGAAAAATGCCAAACCAAAACTGATTAGATGGGTATTATTACTCTGAAAATTTGATGCGGAATCGATAAGAAAAGTGCGACAATGTGATAGCTGATCACTTGTCTAAGTTAGAAAAAACGATTGAAAAGAAAGCTGAAATAAAATTTTTTTCTTGATGAGCAATTGTTTTTGTTATCAGTGCAAACACCCTGGAATGCGGATATTGTGAATTACTTAGCTTGTGGAGTTGTGCCACCTGAATTAAGCTACCAACAGAAAAGAAAATTGAGAACTGATGGTAGATTTTATATTTGGGATGACCCACTACTTTTTAGAAGATGAGCATATATGATCGTAAGGAGACGTGTTCCAAAAAAAGAACAAGGTGTTATTATGGAGAAATGTCATGCATCACCATATGAAGGACACTTTGCAGAAGACAGAATAGCCCAAAAAATTCTTCAATCAGGTTTTTATTGGCCTACTCTATTCAAAGATTGTTTTAAATGGGTAAAACATTGTGATAATTGTCAAAGAATGGGCAATATATGTGAAGCCCCAAAACCTAGGGGTCGTTGATGGCAGATCAACCTATAGAGAACTCGTGGATGTCGAATTGCTTGCAGCCAGCGTGAATTCAGATTTTGAGAATGGCGGTTGCGAAAATCGGACGAGTAAACTTTTATGCGGGTGACTCTGCGAACACAAGCCTATACAAAACCTGGCAACATGGCTTGATATAATCTGATGACTTCACTGGGCCCAGTGTAATTGAAAGTGGCCTAGTGGGCCAACAAATCCCACCTTTATGATTATCTGGACTAATTACCATAGTTCTCAAGAGTTTAATTACAACACTCTTACAAATATTACAAATTAGAACAAGGTTGTTCCAAAGTATTTTCACACAAAATACAAGCTAGAACTAGTTTATTCCAAGCTTCTTTACAAAAATGAATTACAAGCTACAACCTGACTTTCATCATAACTGCGACCTCTAGTGAGCCTGCAGATCATGCATACTCCACATTGCACGAAGGGTCCCACGACGGGGTGAGCAATGCCTAGTAGGGTAGCTCCTACGAGGCCTCCTACCTAAGTGCACATGCAATGCCATGTTCTACAAATCAAACATTCTAAGTAAAATGCAATTTTACTCACGGAATGCTATATGCCATGAATGATATCACTCGCATTACCTTTAACCTGAGTCCTCAGAGCTCCCTCACACATGCTTATGCCAAGTGTAAAAACTTGTCATTGGTGTTCTTGATGACCCGCTATCTAAAAACAAAAGCTTTTTTGTTTTAAAACTCGATGGACATCCTTGATCGTAGCTTTATTCAAATCCATTGAAGCGATCTCGTATAAATAACTTTATTGAAGCATTAGGCAGTCTCGATATGACTTTATTCAAAAAGCATTGGACAATCTCGATAAAAAGCGCTGTCGAGGATTGGATAGTCTCGAATGTAGTTTATTCAAAATTTATGAAATGCACTGTGAGACTTAGTTAGGCGTAGTCAATCTTGACTCACCGCCCCGCTCACGGGAATGATGAATGAGTATGACCATGTACAAGCACCAATTTAATGCGATGTCCCCGTGCATATGAAATGCAATTATGCCATTCCATGCCTATACCATGCCATATATATGATGAGTGCTATATGGACATTTTAAACCATGCATGATACCCATGCATCATTTGGAAAATCATATCAATTAACATACAATTTCTAAATAAACCACACAATACATGTCAACATATTATGCACAGCGAAGATCGGCATCTCTGAGTCGCCGCCCGATCAAGCGATGACACATTGCCTCTAGGCTTAATTGTGACACCATGTCCCGCAGGCCTTTGCAAGCCAAGCCATGTAATGGCCTTGTTCATACACAAACACATCATAAGACAAACCATTAGAAAACACAATTTGACTTCCACACAATTTCACCCAAGTATATCACTCAATTCAAGAAATGATATACTAATTGTGGCATAGAGATTCCCACACACACAGGCAGATGAACCGACCACAAAACAGTACATAAAATTAGTCGAGTACATGCAGTTAGTACCCGAAAGTGCTATTTTGAGTCTATTCAAGATAGGTTTGAGTGCTTTGCGTACTAATCGTAATTAAGCCCGATTGACATGTGCGGGTCCATAGTATATGATTTCGTTTAGAGTTTGTTTTGGTAATTTTGCGGGTTTGCGAGGAGCCTCGATCACTTAATTTCAAGTTTGGTGTCGTATTAGTCTTTGAATGTTGAGAATTCTCGGTGATTTCATCAAGTTGAAATGAAGAGAAATGTCGAGTGGAACTGATGAAATGGAAGATCTGGGAAGCGATACGAGTTACGGGATTTTACGCTATGCATTGCGAAAATTGTAAATTACGAAAATTCCGCAACCATAGCGAAAATTTGCAATCTGAAAATTTAATATGGAGTTTCGCTAAGCTAGCGAATTTATTATCATGGCGAAAGTTCTTTAAATGCATAAGCGAAAATTTGAATTTCGCTATGCCTTCATATTTTCGCTATGATAAGCGGTGGCTATCATAAGCGAGAATTTCATATGATAGCGAAATTCACTGCATAGCGAAAATCCTCCCCCTGTTTTTTGGTTCCAAACGACCTCGTTTTGTATAATTCCCATTTTGTCCCTATTGTAATCATGTATTTTAGGTATTTTTGGTATTTCACACATTTTGGATGGCTATATAAGCCACCTTATAGCTTTTGTAACCCTAACTTTTATTCATTCAAACTTTTAGCCCCAGCTTTGTTTTTAGGATTCTGAGTTTTCTGCTCTCTCTCTTAACTTTCTCTCATTTTCTTGGCTGCGAACACACCCTTGAGGATGACAACTCAAGGGATGCTTGGCTAAGCCTCAAAGCCTTGAAGAGGAGGGTTGCTAGCTTGGTTATTGGTGGTTTGGCAGTGTCCTCATGTTTTAAATGGAACAGGTACTGCATTTATTGTTCCATACGTTCCAAACTAGGGTTTAATGCTATTTAATGTCTTTCCAATTGGTCAATACTTGTCATGCTTTAGGGTTCGGTCATTCTTAATGGTAGATGCCGCGACATTCGTCGATGTCATTTACATGCCATTGAAATGAGTTAAATGCTATGTTTTTCAAGCCCGATTGGAGCACTAAATGCTCGGTATTTGTTTAACTTCGAATAAGTGTTTAAGGGTTAGTTTTTAAAAAGCTAAACAAGATTCGGTTTTGGTTGCTGACTATATGTCATTTGCCCTAATGCGAGAAATGACGAGGACACCTTAAGCGGCCCCATTTTATCAAAAATTTAGTGACCCGAGCCTTCAAGGTCACCATTTCACACTTTAATTTAAAAAGCGTTTTAGATTACCCGGTGAAATGACGATCTCCTCTGTTTTACCACAAAATCAAAAATCAAATGAAAGCCTCACCATTTTTTGAATCATGATCGAATCATTTGACGGGATGAAACCCATCCCGGTGTTCGACCCTAGACCCAGCATCTTTGCGGTAGCTTGACTACGGTAGTAGGAGGAATATAGGATCTAATTTTGTTGTTGATTTAGGATCACCACTGCTATGGCCGCAGTCAAATGGCGTCGTTCTGCAGGGGATGGTGCGAAACTACGGATGATGAGTTGATAGCAACGCTTGTAATCCACATTACAGTTTTTGGTATTCTGGCCTTTTTGAATTTCGTTTGTTAGAGTTGCATGTTTTCCTTACTTAGCGATTCTTTGCGCTATGTTTTGTCTTACAGGTCAATTAATTTTGTTTTAGCTGCCCGATCAGCACCGGTAAGCTTTGTTTGTGTTCTTTGCTTTGTCTCATTTTGTGTAACGGTGTTTATGCATCAACGGGATGAGATAGTTCGGGTGGGGCGCAGTGGTCCTTCGGTGCACCGGTTGAGCAAGGCTGTGAAATCGGTGTACCACGATGATAAATGGATCTCTGCACGAGGAACGTGAAGTCGACCAAGGTACTCCAGTGGATCAACTGACATACGGATCAATGAGGATCACATACCACACTCTCCTAGGTTAGTGCTCCTTCTGCATCATACCTCCTGGCGAGGATGTAGCGGTGAGACCACTATCTGGCCCACAGCACCCACGTTTCATGGTATGGAGAATGAAAATCCATACACCCATATAAAGGATTTTGAGGAAGTGTATAACCTTTAAGGAGAATCTGATTGACATGGATTTGTTGAAGTTGAAGGCATTTCCATTGACCCTCAAAGACAAAGCCAAGATATGCCTTAATTCACTTTGAGACCCGAGAACCATCGGAAAATTTGGCGTACGGGCGAAATTTTTAAAAAATTCTTGATGCTCCTGAAGACCAACAATTTGAAGGCAAATCTACATTCTTGCCCATGATGGGCGGGAAGGGAGAGAGATCTGCTCCCGGTGCTGAGAGGTTCATGGAGACCATCAGTGCTTGTCCACATCATGGTTTCGACACATGGATGCTAGTGAATCATTTTTATGATGGTATGTCTCCACCCATGAAGCAATTCTTTGGAGACCGTGTGGAGGCTGACTTTTTGTGAAACACCCAGGATGAGGCCATGGACTTGCAGACTATGGCCCAGAAACCTCTAAGGCATGGATGAGCAGAATCGAGGAGCCCAGAAGAGCGAGGCCTTGACCCACAGAGGGGGAGCATTTATGCACTTTCCGAAGACACGGAGATGAAAGCAAAACTGACCACTTTGACTCGAAGGTTGGAGGAGCTGGAAATGAGAAGTCAGTACGAAATGCAAGCAGTAAATGAGTTACCTGCATCTCAACCATCTTGTTTTAATTGTCAGTCAAATAGTCATCTGGGAGGCTATTTGAAACATGCCCATGTCTTGGAGTCGATACAAGCCACAACTTGATGCTCCCATATGGTAAGACATATAATTCAGTGGAAGAATCACCTGACCTCACCAGAAACCTAATTCCTATGTGCCCCACAGTGCCAAACAACGGTTGGTTCCTCATCTGTCCTGTGTCCACCATCCTCTTCTCTTGTTGAACAAGCTCTTTTTAAAGAAACTTGAGCAAGGTGGTAGAGCGATTTTGTGGAAAGAATAAGGGGATCAATGTACAATTGGCTCAAGGGTGATGCGTGGAAAGTACACCTTTGAACAAGAGAATAGATGGGCTTGAAAGCAGCCTTAATCAGAAGATTGATAATCTACAGTATTCAATCACCAAGATTAACAATCTGCTGGAGGTACAGGAGAGAGGAAGATTTCCTTCCCAAACACTGCCAAATCCAAAGGGAGTTCATGAGATTGGTTCTTCCAGCAACTCAAAGTTGGATGAAGTAAAGGCCATCATCACTTTGAGGAGTGGAAAGAAATTAACCTTGATACCCATGATGCTGAAGAGCATGCAAAGGAAAGGAAGGCGAGCACGAGAAGATAATAACTTGATGAAGATTCGGTGAAGAAAAACATACCCACTCCGTTTACGAAGCACTAAGAAGCAAGAAAAAAAATTCCAAACCAAAATTTGAAATTTGGGAGGTGCTAAGAAGCTAGTGAAATTAAAATATTCCACTTGCTTGACATGATTAAAGCGGGTCCCGACTTATGCAAAGTTCTTAAAGAACAGTACGGTCGAAAAGGAGTTAAGCATTGAAAGAAAGCATTCCCTAGCAAGGCAAGTGGTGCCGTCATTTGAAACCAAGACCCGATGAAATACAAGGATCGAGGATCCCCCACAATATCGATGACATTGGAGGGACTTGCATAGACAAAAGCCTTGTTGGACTTGGGGGCAGTGTAAACTCTTGCCGTATTCGGTGTATAAGCGAGTTGGGTTTAGGAGGCTTAAACTGCCAAATCACTCGTCATTGGCGGTCGATCGATGTAAAGATTCTGAGAATAGTTGAGGGATGTGTTGGTAAAGGTGGACAAATTCTACTACCCGGTGGACTTTGTAGTGCTTGATAGAACCAATATGAAATTAAGGCCCAATCATGTTCCCGATTATCTGGGAAGACCATTTTTGGCGGCTGCGATAAATCAATTGCCGAAATGGAGTCATGTGCGCGTGGCTGACATGACTGATGGGCTGATATTTTCGCGAGTAGCAGCCTGAAGCTAGTGGAAGATGACAATCGGGGAAGCCCGATAAAGTTTGCTCGGTCTGACCCGAATGCGGAGAAACCCAGTGTCCGTAAGTGCAGAATTAGTGAAGGAAAATGAAGCAATTGGTGGAGGATTGAATGCATTAGTCACTCTTGCAGAGTCAATGATCATTGACATCACGGTGAAGAAGTTTATGAAGGAAACAAGCATAAGAAGTGCGGCCTGGGCCATGCGGGAGTCGAGGAGCTCCTCGCCCTTGACCCCATGGATGTCAGTGAAATTGAGCTGGTTTGGTCTTCCACGAGAACTGGCTAACGCTCGAATATTTTGGTTCTAGTTATTTTGTTCAATTTTCAGTTTGTTTTATTTTTAGTAATTTTTTTACCTTAATTTTTTTTTAGTAACCATTATTTATTTTTATTTCATTTTTATTCTTAGGTTTATTTGAAATATTTATTTTTGTTTTTGTTTTTTATTTATACTTTTATTTTATTTTTATTTTAATTTACCTAGAAATTAAATTTTGTTGATTTTAAGTTGGAAGCGGTGTAATGATAATTTCGCAATAATGGCGAAATTGGCCTTTTCGATTGCCCACAGACCCTTAATTTGCCAGCATTGACTAAAAAAAAAAAAAGGGGGGGCTCATTTTCATTTCCATCCATATTCCCTCCAGGCCCTTCTGCGCTGAGCCCTCCGTGTCTGCACATCCCTGCCCAGTGAGCCCATTTTCGTCCGCTCCGTGCTCCGTGCCTTGCCTTCGCCACCTCAGCCCAGTGCACCTCCTTGACCCGGTGTCCGGTGCCACGAGCCGAGGCGCTGCGCCGTTCGAGCCACGACGGTCTGAAGTAGCCCCACCGTGAGCGCGCGGCGCGCGCGCCTTCGGGCCATTCTGCCGCCCGTAGGTCGAGCCACAGTCCGCCTGTGCGCGCGTAGTCACTGCCGCTCTAGCGTTTCCCTCTGTTTCTGCGAGCCTGTTATGCCCCTGCGGTGCGCTGGGCCACGAGACATGGTCGTACAGTGGTGGTTCTCGTTATAGGCCTAGGGTTGGGTCGATGCGGGAGATGGAGGATCCGGGCATAGGGGCTGCGGGTGCCCATTCTCGGACACACTGCGGGTTACACAGCCTACATTGGCCCCGGCTGGCCATGCACGAGGAGCCTCGGGGATCGTGATGTCGGACCGGGATGGGACCTCGGGCCCCTTCTTCGGTGCCTGGAGGCGACGGGGAGGCCGGGCCTGAGTGTGGACAATGGCAGATCTTAGATCTAGGTGATGTAGCTCTGGGTTCATGCCGATCCGCCGATGGGGATCGGGCGCCCCCATGTTCTGACGGGTCCGGGAGCGTGATCTAGCAGCGCCCGGGGACTTTCATGGGAGCCATATTGCGATGTACGGCGTGACCCGACCGCGGTTCGGGACTTCGATGAGGTTGATCCGCGCGGTATTCTTGCTTCCATTCATGTATTTGTCATTTCGAGATACTCTGTTGAGACCCGTACTCTTCCTGACGGCTTAGCCCGCGGATGCTTCTTGTGGACCGCTCTTCCGGACTGACTTATTCCATTCACGGCGCATTATGTTCGACGCGGGGCTATACCGGCTGCATGCGGGATCTCGGAGGATTCTGGTTTGGCTCCCTCTGAGCTTGTCATGACTACCCTGCTACACTTTGAGGAGAGGTCCACAGCAAGGGCACGGCTCGGCGAGGTTCTGGATTATTGATCTGCGATTGAGCCGGGTCTGGAAGCGCCTCTGAGGTTCCACGAGGGCCACCTTGTCGGCGGAGGATCGGTGCACTGGTCTGTCCGCAGGCGATCTCTTTACATGCGGAGTCTCCATTATTCTCCGGCGGGATCGGGAGAGGTAGCGGATGAATGGCAAGGGACCCACCCAGGGAAGGATCTGTTCACGAGATGGAGGTAGAGGTGGAGAGGAGCCCGGTTCGGATTAAGTCTCCTCAGTCTCGCCCTCCTTACGCGGCCCTGGCGACCTTCAGGCCCTTCTACGGCGCAGTAGTCTCGGAAGCATATTCATGTCGGTTCTAGGAGCTTCTTTGTTGTTTATGGATCTTTGCATTTTGCTTGTGCGACACTACATAGGCCGTTGGACGGAGGATGGCCGTAGAGCTACTCTAGCTGTAGATCACGCCGTGCTTCTTCGGATCATGGAGTCACCTCGGTCTCAGCGAGCCTACCGACTACTGAGACTAGTCCACAGGCGGCAACCTCTTTGGACATGCTAACGTGTGCAACCGAGATCCACCGGCGCATCAGCATTCACATAGGGTGGTGGTCCTCCCATCTTTCCTTATCTCTACCCGGTGAGCATGTTTATACTTTGGTTGGGAGGAAAAGTTAGAGTTAGAGATGTCTTCTATCATGTTTTGTATTGTTTTTTAGCTTTATCAAATTTGCCTACTCATTTGTATAGGATTGTATAGGATACATGTATTAATGGAGTAGTAAGCGGTGATGTTTTTTTGTCATGTTAATTTGTTTTGACATATATTAGCCATTTTGGTTATATCAAAAGCTTTATAGCATTATTTACATTTTACTACACTTTTGCAAATCAATTTTTGTGCCTACATTGTTGTGTTTCTACTCTTGCCTTTAGTTGAAGAATTGAAGCCCTGTATGCTACCTTAATGTTAGAATAATTTCATGCATGATTTAGTTTTTAGTCGATTGAAGTTCCAACATATTCAACCTTTTGCCTCCGCCTTTTGCTAATTGCACATTGCATCGGTTTGTATTAATAGGTTGAGAAGCTATATACCTCTTTTCACTTTGCAAAGCCGGCCTTAGGTCTGTTGACGACCTATAATAGGTTTGTGTTACCCGTGAATGAAGACCAATGTAGTCTTCCATATGAAAAAGAAAAGAAGAAAAAGAAAAATTAAAGCCCCGTGACTTTGTAGAGCAGAGACAAGGTCAGGGGTATATGGCGAAAGCCTTTAATGCCCAGATACTTACTGGAAAAACCTTAATTGGTTAGGAGTCATCATTTTTAGTGTTCGCTACACGGGTTGATGGGTGGAGTTTAGTAATTATGGAGTGCTTAATTCTAGAAATCATTCGATAATAGGGGTGAAACAGAGGGTTTGTGGTCAGTTGATCCTTTTGGCTTGATGCCTAAACCTTAATTGGTTAAAGTCTCGGTGGAACAGATTACACGGACTTTAGTGAAGTCGAGTTTTAGCATTGCATCGCCTGTCTGATCAAGAAGAAATAAGAGTGTAGCTAGTCCTATTTATGTTGGTCAACCGGTTTAAGGCCACTAGCGATAACTTGGTAGGGGAGGGATAGCTTTGCAACTTATTGGCTCAGGCGGGTCACCTTAAGAACAGATTTTGGGTGGAAATTTGGGTTGACTTCCTTGGAATCGATGTTAGTAAAACTTGTTCTTATATGGCACTTGTTCTCTACATGATGGTTTTTGTCTGAGTCTAAATTGTTCATCTTTGAAGGCAAAACCCTACGTATACACACTTTTGGATAATATACACTTTTTTGTAAAAGCCACGGCATGCATACCTTGGTTGTTTAGCATTGCTAAGGAGTGCTCAGCGATGTCGGTTGGGGAGTGTGATTAGTACCCAGTGCTATTTTGAGTCCTATTATTCAAGATAGGTTTGAGTGCTTTTGCATACTAATCATGTGAATTAAACCAGATGACATGTGCGGGTCCGCATAAGCCTGTGATTTCATCTGGTTTGTTTAGGTAATTTTGCAGGTTTGAGCCTCGATCATAATTTCAAGTTTGGTGTCGTATTAGTGCGAATGTTGAGAATTCGGTGATTTCATCAGCCAAAATGAAGAAATGTCAAGTGGGCGATGGAAATGGAAGATACGGGAAGGCGATCGGATTCTGAGTTTAAATATGCATTGAAAATTTCGCAAGAATTGTGAAAATTTCGCAACCATAAGCGAAAATTCCCGCAAATCCTGCGAAAATTTGCTATCTGCAGTTTTAAGCTAAAAGCTAGCGGGAATTTCGCTATCATAGCGAAATTTCGCTATCATAGCGAAAGTTACTGTGCATAGCGAAAATTTGAATTTTCGCTATGCCTTGTATTTTCGCTATGATAGCGAAATTCACTACATAGCGAAAATCCTCCCCCTGTGTTTTGGTTCCAAACGACCTCGTTTTGTATAATTCCCATTTTGTCCCTATTGTAATCATGTATTTTAGGTATTTTTGGTATTTCACACATTTGGATGGCTATATAGCCACCTTGCCACTTTGTAACCCCTAGCTTTTATTCGTTTTCAAACTTTTAGCCATGACTTTGTTTTTAGGTTAGTTTTCTCTCTTCTACTCTCTTAACTCTCTCATTTTCTTGTTTATAAACACACCCTTAGGGATGACAACTCAAAGGGATGTAGCTAAGCCTCAAAGCCTTGAAGGAGGGTTTCTAGCTTAGTTATTAATTGGTTTGGTGTCTATGTTTCATCGACAGTCTTTGCATTTGTTGTTCCATACGTTCCAAACTAGGGTTTAATGCTATTTAATGTCTTTCCTTAGTCGATACTTGTCATGCTTTAGGGTTCGATTACGTGTAATGGTGATGCCTTGACATTCATTAGATGTCATTTACGAGCCATTGAAATGAGGTTAAATGCTATGTTTTCAAGCGATTGGAACACTTAAATGCTCGGTATTTGTTTTAACTCAAATAGGAGTGTTTAGGGTTGGATTTTTAAAGCTAAACAAAGATCGGTTTGGTTATGACTATGTCATTTGCCACTAATACGAGAAATGACAGAGGACACATAATAACCCCATTTTATCAAGCTAGTGACCCCGAGTATGAGGTCACCATTCACACTTTAATTTAAAGCGTTTCGGTTACCCCGTTGAACAACCCGATCTCTCTGTTTTTAGATCAAAAATCCAAATGACCTCACCATTTTGAATCATGATCACGAATCATTTGTGGGATGAAAACCCGTCCAGTGTTCGACCTTAGATCCTTATATTGCGGTAAGCTTGACTAAGAGAGCGGTAGGAGGAATATAGGATGCAAATTTTGTTGATTAGGATCACCTGCGTAGCGCGAATCCGCTGTCGACTTATAGCTCTTTGAAAAGAGGATAAAAAAACCAAAATCTGTGAGCACCAAATGCCATTCACTGGTATATGGTTAGATGTTAGACTAAAAGAGCTTTCCATAGAATCTAAGAAACGCCTGAGGAATCGGGTTCGAGGCAGAAGTTAAATAGAGTTGGACTTTCCGATTTCGCATGAGTGTTGCAAAAATTTCGCAACCCCTACGAAAATTTTGTAGGGTCGCGAAAATTCCATGACCAATACGAAATTTTTGGCC
The DNA here is from genome assembly GCA_016808115.1 of Tetrastigma voinierianum. Taxonomy (NCBI): domain Eukaryota; kingdom Viridiplantae; phylum Streptophyta; class Magnoliopsida; order Vitales; family Vitaceae; genus Tetrastigma; species Tetrastigma voinierianum. The sequence goes on along the minus strand of JAEQBH010003925.1, from coordinate 178,446 downwards.
GCACCATCACAGTTTCATGGTCTGCTTGAAATTAGGATTTGTGACCTTACAAATTTTCATAGAGGCGCCTTTAGTCCCTAATGCTATGAACTAATCTGGTTCCAGCCACCCGTATAGATCTGTTTCAAGAGTGTAAAGCCCTCGAACACTGGACCCATAACCAATCTCGAAGCGGCTGGATCCTGGAACGAAACAAACGAGAATCGGTCTTTCGATTGTCGACAACGATCAAAAGCGCCTTTGAAACAGCCCTCTGGTTAGGAGCTGAACGGCAACCGTTAGATAGCCCCTTAAGCATGAAATAACTAGAGTAGAAGAAAACCGCATCTTGAAGCACGGCGGCGGCTTCGATGAAGTTCTGAGCAGCTTCACGAACCAAGCTTTCGACTTCCCGAACCTTCCTCGCGAAACCTTAGTGAAACTTGGAGTTTCTGGTATCCATGCATAGCCCTCGCCGAGTACTCCAACTTTAAACCTTAGCCCGTCGGATAACGAACACCCGATCTCCTTAGATCGTAGAGAAAAGTTGGAGCTTCTCTCTCTACATCCTCTCTTCTCCTCTCTCACTGTCCGATCCCCCTTTTTCTTTTTCTCTCATTTTGTCTCTCTTGACTTAAGTTGATAAGTGGCTCTTAAAGCGCCATGTGTCAAGCAATCCTCGCTCGGATCCATTCCTACCCCTTTTACCCCAAAACAATTTATTTTCGGTTGCGGTTCCAATTCAATTTATTTTAAATGAACTTAACTTAAGTTATTTCCTAACTCTCGATATTCTTGTAAAAATATCATCCCTATGAGTCACTAGACGCTTGTTACCTTGAAAATATTAGAAAAATTCGAAACATCTCAAAATTGTGAAAATTTTAGCAGGTGCCCAGATTTCGTGAAAGCGAATCAGCCCAGTGAAGTCCATTTCATCATCTGAGATCTAGAGAAGTTTCCAAGCTTCCTTCAACCATTATGGCAATTTCTTATTATTATTATTTTGCCATTTTTCCTTAAAATTTCTAATTTTCCAAGGGTTTTACATTCTTCCCCCCTTAAAAGAATTCCCGAAATTCCCACACGCATACACCCAATCCCATGCATATGCAACCGTACACAATCACATGCATATAAACAAGTCATTTAAGCACTAAATGACTACACCACGTACCTTCATCCTTAAACAAGAAAGGATAGGTGGCGTGCATCGTGTCCTCGCGTTCCCATTTTGCCTCCTCCAATCCTCGGTGTTGCTACAACACCTTCACTAGCCTCACGGTCTTGATAAACTAATCCACTACATGAGTTGGATCTGGAGTATACTTTCGGAGCATGGAGACATGAAACACCTCATGGACACTTGATAAACTCAGTGGTAGCGCCAACTAATATGCAACTGTGCCCACCCTCTCAAATAAGGGTTCTTTACTGTAGGATTAGATGTAAGGAAGGTATTGGGCTTTTCCATTGCTGGTTGATAATGAGATTTGGCTTTTGGCTCAAATAAGGAACTAATATATATGCTTATGCATATCATAGGGGTAGGCTTTGAAAGGCTCAAACTTCTATGGATGGCCTAAATCATTTCCTGTTAGTGGTATTGCCTAGGATTTCACCTTGACTAATAATCTAATAAGATCTAGGACATTAGAGAGTCTACTATGATGAATCCGAGAAGATATTCCTAATCTTGGCACAATTCTTTCTAGAGTTACTGTTGACCATGTGCAAAGTTATCAGGATTCTATATTATTGTTTATCGAACGAATTATAAGTTTTATCTGTTCCATCAATTTAGTAAAACCTTCCTTATTCTTGAAGTTCAACACATTTATTCATAACCTTACAACTATCTATTTTCATTCAGTTCATCCTACCCCAATGCATCTATCAATGGTTTGTTTGGCTATAAGATTTGTTGTTGTGTTGCCTAACAATTCAAGAGGCTCATTTAAATCATGCATTCAACTCAAAATAATCCAACTCAACCACAATTCTATCAATTCATTTCAACCAAACATGTTGCAGCCATTAGACAATTTGATCCAAGTAGTTGTTTTCTTCTTTATTCAACTAAGTAATTATCAATCATGAAACAAAGAAAATTAAGCAAAACAACACCAAACAATCAAAAACACAAATGAGCACTGAATTTGCAAAGAATTCTATATTTTATTGATTATTTTGATGATTGGAAATTGAGTACAGAGAGGATGAAGAGATAGAACAGGAGGGTGACCTATTTTCTTTTTCTATCATACCTATGGGAAGAGGGTAGGTTGATTGGGTCTAGTTTATATGCAGCTACAGAAGGTGAAAACTCAGGGAATTGGACTTATGGTTGTCTTGATTTACTGTTGTCTCCACTTTTGTTTAGTACATACCACTCCAATGTTTGGGTCAATTACTTGATCAGTTCATTTTGTCTCGGCCCAATAGAATTCAAGGTTCCCTCAAATTCACCCTGGGTAGAGTACATCTTGATCAGGTTTTTATTGATCATATCTAGGCTTTCTATCCAGCACTTCTCCTTGTAATTCAAGGTGCCCTCCAATTCCTTGTCCTTTTTACGATCAAAGCTTTGATCTGCCATGATGTTCCGCTATACGGATGCAGGCATCTACATGCACCCAACATGTTCTTCTCCGCTAGCATCCTCCTGCTTTTCTTTCACTTGATTTTGAATAGCTCACTCTCATTTAGGTACGCTCAAAGATGAGGCATCTTCTCTTGCCTTTAGTTACACCTTTGAGCTCTTGTTCCTTTGTTCCCATATAACTCTCTATTCTTCATCTCTGTTTTGGGCCTCTTTACAAGTTCTGGTCCCTTTTTCTCCTTCGACCTCTATGTACTCTTCTCACGAGGTTGCGGTTGGAGCTTCATTTGGTTATCCTCTCTTCCATTCCTTGCTTCATGGCATTAAGTATTTCAAGGCTACTTGAGTTATTCACTCAAGGTTAGGCCTTGACATGCTCTTGATGGATTGGGTCTCGCCTTAGGGAAAAGGGGTAGTAGAAACGCCTGTCCTTGTGGGAGCTCGAGGAGTTTCGCGCCCGGGCTTTACCTCTTTGTAGTGTTGGTTCTTCTTCTTCTCAAACATCTTCCACCTTACACACTTTGCTTCTGTTTTTAGGCCATTTTATGATTCTAGTGAGTGTTAGGGGAGATGTTTTAGGGCAGTTCTTTTCTTCTTGCCAATCTCCTTGGACAACCCCCAAAATACACAGCCTTGATATCAGCCTAGGGTGTGGGATTAATTCCTTGTATCCTCCTTTATAATAGCTCAGGATTGAGTTTTCAATCAACTTACCCACACTAAATTTGTATCCTTTTAGGATGGCATAGAGCAAAACTGATTCCTTCTCCCTGACTGTGCATAAATGTTTGGAGGGAAGAATGACTGAACTTAAGAAGTAAAACCAAACCTTTGCTTGTAGTATTTTTATGGCGATGGATTCATGCGGTTTCTTCACGGGTGGCATTCGTTCCTTTTCCATCAGTCAACAGATCTACAATCTTCTGGAAGTTAGGTGCTTCAACTAGTCTTTTGAATTTAGACCCATCCTTCCTTTCCTGAAGATTGAATGTTTGATCTATTTGCTCTTTTCTGAAGGATACCCATCTCCCTCTGACATAAACTGTCTTGTCCTTAGTTCCATATGTTCACCGTGAAATCTTTAACCATCTACGAACAGGGCCTTGTGCGCGTAGAAAAGATGTCATCCTTTGCTTTCTATCAACTCTTAGAAGGGGGAGATCCACTTGCTAAAACCTCTCTCCCCAATGAAGTCTTTATGCTGCAACTTATCTCTCCAAGTAATATAAGCCATGTCAAAGACCCAGTCGCTAGCCTTTTGTTCGCCAATCTCTGTTTCTTCATTTCCTCTTTTTCTCTTTCAAGATTCTTCCACTATACGCCGGGATCGATCTCTCCTCGACTTGCTCGGCCCGACATGCGAGGTGGTTTAGTATCTTATCTTCCAACTCCGTATACTCCTCCATGATTTCGTTTAGGCTTGGAATCAGGGTTATGGGCTTAAACATAGTGAGAGATTGGTTTAGAGATCTAGGGTTTCGAACAAGTAAGAGAATTGGTGAGGAAGGCTGAAAGGTTTGATTATGATGAGGTAGATGACTCTTCAGTCTTCGAACTTTTCTATTTATAGGCCAAGACTTGTGTGCTTCTTTAATTGTCGTGACAAATTTTTGACCTACAGTTATGCCCTTTTTAAATTTATGTCGCGACATAGAAAAACAATGTCACGACAAAACCTCATTACAATTCTTCAATTTGGGCAATTCTTTGTCGCGACATAGATAAATCTTGTCGCGACATAAATTCTGAGGTTCACGTTGCTGCTTGTTGTGACATAGAGAAAATATGTTGCGACACAATCTCTTTCCAGCTCCATTTTAGCATTGACCTTGTCGCGACAAAAGAAAGCATGTTGCGACATTAACCAATGTTGCTACAAAGTTCAATTAGTGTCGCGACACAACTTATTTTGTCGCGACAGAGTTTTGTTTTGCCTCAAATTTTTTTCATATTTTCATACTTTTAACCATTCAACCCACTCAATCATCATTCAATAAGTCGTTCCCCTTAGATCATACTTGTGAAAACACATATTAAACATCAAAGAAACTGATTCAAGTATGAGTGACAAATCTCTGTCTAATATCAACATCATTCATCAAAATATTCAACAAGGCATTCAAGTAATGGCATCAAACTCCCCCAAACTTTAGATATGCATTATCATTAAAAACAAGTTTAGGGAATTAGAAATAATCCCCCTTCAGTTGAGATATTATGCTTTCTAATTTCTCTTCCCTGTTCCTGAAAAAAAATTCAGCAAATTATCAAATTACATACATATACTTCTAACAATTTAAAACTAAAACCTTAAATTTATAAAAGTAATCATCAATGATCAAATTATCCAAATTAACTTCTTCTTGGGTTGCCTCCCAAGAAGCTACTCAGTTTAATGTCCTTAGCTAGACATTTGCTGTAAATTGTCTTATTTTCAGCAAAACTCTTTCCCCTTTTTAAAATCTGGATCTACTTCATTTATGCTTTCTCCAAGGTAGTGCTTCAGTCTCTAACCATTTACTTTGAATTCACTTCCAGATTCATATTTCAGTGTTACTGCTCCAAAGGGTGTACTGGTTATCAATTTCCCTAGAAATAGCTTGAGCCTGGAGTTATATAAGAGAACTTATTCTTCTGCCTTGAATTCTCTCCTTAGGATCTTTTGATCATGCCACCTCTTGGTCTTTTCTTTTTAGATTATGGCATTTTCATGAGCAATTTCCAGCTCTTGAATTCATTCATTGGAGTAGTCTCTTTTCCTTTGTAGCTTGAAAGTCTGGTCGGTTTCTTGATGGCCCGCGTGGCTTTGTATTCCAGTTCTAAAGGGAGATGACAAGGTTTTCCAAATACAATTCAGTAATAGGGACATTCGATGGGAGTTTGTAAGCAGTTCTATAAGCCCATAGTGCATCATCTAGCTTTATAAACCAGTCTTTTTTGCTTGTATTAACTGCTTTCTCTAGAATTTTCTTTATCTTTCTATTGAAAATTTCAGCTTACCCATTTGATTGGGGTGATAAGCCAATCCCATCATATGTTTGATTTCATATCTGCTCATGAGTTTTGCAAAGACTTTATTTGCAAAATGGCTTCCTAAATCACTTGATGATGGTTAAGGTGCTCAATTTGCCGAGATGTTTCTTTATATAAACCACCTTTGTTATGACATCATTTTTAGGACAAGATATAGCTTCCACCCATTTGGATACATAATCCACAGCTAGGAGAATGTATATATTACCAAACGATTGAGGGAAGTGTCCCATGAAGTCTATTCCCCAAACATAAAAAATCTGCACCACCAAAATTCCTTGCAGGGGCATTTCATTTCTTCTACTTATGTTGCCTATTCTCTGACAAGCATCACAATTTTATCCATTCAAAACAATCTTTGAATAGAGTAGGCCAATAAAAACATGATTGGAGAATTTTTTGGGCTACCTTGTCTCATGCAAAGTGTCCTCCATATGGTGATACATGACATTTCTCCATAATACCACCTTGCTCTGTTTCTGGAACACATCTCCTTATAATCATATCCGCTCCTCTTCTATAAAGTGGTGGGTCATCCCAAATATAGAATCTACAATCAGTTCTCAATTTTCTTCTTTGTCAGAAGCAATTCAGTGGTACAACTTCACAAAGGGTTATTTGACAATATTCAAGATACCAGGGTTTTTGAACTGATAACAAAAACAACTGCTCATCTGGAAAATTTTCTGCATTTTCATTTCCTTTTTCTTTCCCAGCATTCATTTCAATCTAGACAAGGATTCGCTATCACATTGTCACTACTCTCTTTTATCTTCGATCTCAAGATCACCCCGTAGCGTTAATACCCATCTTATCGGCCTTGGCTCGACTTCCTTCTTTTCCATTAGATATCTAATTGCGCATGATCTGTGTTATAACATGGGATCCCAATATATAAGGGCCTCGAATTTCTCACAAGCAAACACCATCACAAGATCTCCTTCTATGAAGGAGGCAGCTTCTTTTGCGGCCTCACGAGGTTTCGCTTGGCATAGTATATGGCCTTGAATATCTTTTCAGTTCTTTATCAAATACATCTCCCATTGCATAATCACTGGCATCACACATAATCTCAAAATCATTGTTCCAGTTAGGTGTCAACATAATGAGAGCTGTCACTAATCTTGATTTAATCTCATCAAATGCAGATCTGCATGATTCATCAAAATCAAAATTTACATCTTTTTCCAGTAGTCTACACAATGGTCTAGAGATTACCTTTCAGAAGTCCTTATGAATCTCTCCGTAAACCAAAGATGTCCAAGGAAGCTTCTATCCTCGACCGCTTGTAGGTGGCTTGAGTAGCTTTTATAATATCAACTCGCTTAGTCTACTTCCACCCAGCGCCATAAATCTCAGGTCCCAAGACAATACCTTCTCTACTATAAAATGGCATTTCTCCCAATTCAAAGCTAGATTTTTTACACCTCTGAAGTATTGTTTCTAAATTTGTTGTATGGCATGCCTTCAAAACTCGGATCTATATACCCGAGAAGTCATCCATAAAGATCTCCATACCTCTTCCACCAAATCAAAAACATGTATTACATCATACATTCTAAAGGTGGCGCGTGAGCATTACATAGTCCAAAAGGCATTCTTCTAAAGGCAAAGGTGCTTACAAGGACATGTAAATGTAGTTTTCCGATCCTCCGCTATTGCACCGTTGTAACTAGAATATCCATCAAGAAAACAATACCTAGGAGTGTCCCCGCTAACTGGCCCAAAGATTCGTCAATGAAAAGTAGAGGAAAATGATCCTTTCCCTTGCAAGAAGGTTTAGTTTTCTCGTGTAGTCTATACACACTCTCCATCCCGTCAGCGCCTTGTAAGAATCAATTCATTCTTTCACCTCATCACAAAGGAATCCTCCCTCTTAGAACCATGAACCTGGCTCACCCAAGGGTCGTCTGAGATTGCATGTGATGAAGCCAGATGCAAATTATTTTGGTCATTTCTTTTATGACTACTTCTTTCATTACTAGATTCAGCCTTCTTTGATGTTCTATAGAGGTTTTAGCATTCTCCTCCATCAGAATCTTATGCATGCAGATAGAAGGATTGATTCCTTTCAAATCTTTTATAGACCAAGCTATTGCTTTCCTTATACTCTCGAGAGTCCCGTATTTGCTCTTCGCGCTTAGTCATTTAATCAGCAATGATGACTGGTTTTCCTTTTTCTGGTTGCAAGAAGGCATATTTCAAATGTTCAAGTATTTCCTTGAGAATTAAACCTTCTGAACTTGTGTTTTCTTCAATAGCTTCCTCTTTATAATTACTGGATTTTTCTACATTATTTTCTTCGACACTTAGTACTGTATTGTTCAATTTAACATTGGGGTATAGAAATTCAACTTCATGATGCTCAAGATATTGAAAATTCTTCTCATTCTCATTAATTGAATTTTGGAAATTACAATCTTTCTTCAATTTAGAACAGTTGGGAAATTTCATTTCTACAATCTCACATTCGCAAGATCACTTAGCTTAGTCATTAAACTATGATGGATCAAGTGCAATCGCTTCATCTCCAACCCCAGAGTTAATTCTCCTTTCTTCACATCAATCAAAGCCCTCCTGTTGCTAATAAAGTCTCTCAATGAAGAAGGAAACTTGTTTTTCTTCTTTATGTCAATGACTACAAGTCCACCTGGAAAACGTACTTCCAATTTTGATCAACACATCTTCTAAAATGCCCTCAGGATGGGCTAGTGTTCTGTCTGCTATTTACAAGGTCATGGCTGTGGGAGTAAGTGATTCGTGTGCCAGTAGGTATCCAAAATCAACAAAATTTGTACCTAATTCCTCCTACTGCCGTAGCATGGCTACTCGCGCATAAAGGGGCTCTAGGGTCGAACAATGGATGGGCTTTCGTAAATGACTCAGAGTAATGTTCAAACCGGTGAATTCAATTTGGATTTTGGGGGTTTTGATAAAAGCAAAGTGAGGTGAAATGTTTCAAACTTAAAAATAAAACAAGTTAAAATGTAAAATGTAACTCCTTGAAGTGTTAGGCTCACCAAGTTGGATTCCAAGGTAATCGAGGGTCTCGTGGTCCTTTCGCATTGGGAGGATGACCTATAGTCATCTCCCGAACCTATCTTCATATTTAGCCTTAAAATCGACCCTTATTAAATATTTTAAATGGTATCCATCGGCTATTAGTGCTCCTCAATCGTTAAAACGCATCACCTCGACTCATCTTACAATGGCTCATAAATGGCAACTAATGAACATCAATGATTTAACATTAAGCATCCAATGAGCCCAGTAAGCTTACCAAGTAATAACCATTCAAGGTGACTCAAAGGATCAAACCCCAAAGTTAAAAAGGAGAACAATAACTACAAGGATACCTACGTGAGTAAACATGGAACCCTCTACCCGCCTCAGATCCCTTTGCCCAAGAGCCTCTTCTTCGAGATGAGGGCCTGCACTCGCCATCCTCCGAGTCACATCCTCGAAGGGTGTCTACAGTGAGAAAGGGAGAGAAAATGAAGGAAAGTGAAGGAAATGAAAAGAAGCAGGAACTACTGAAAGGTTCCCGCCTAAATTTTTATTAATGAGCAAAAGGTCTCTTGTACAAAATTACCAAAATATCAAAACAAACACTATTACAATAGGGGCAAAATGGGAAGAAAACCAAAAAGTGATAAAATATCAAAAAGTCAAAAGTGCAGGAAAGGTGAACAATGTCGTAGGGGGTGAAAATTCTCAGAATAAAGGCTAAGCTCTAGAGGTTGCGTAAATCATAATGGGCCTCGTTTCTTCGTCTACTTCTCCGCTTCTCTTTCTTTCCTCGCTTCTCTTCTCTTCAAAGCTTCAACCGCAGCCGAGTTCATCTTTGGCTACTTCATGATTGAGTCGACTCAAGAATTTTGGCCCCGATCATTACAAAAACTACAAAACTTGCCACAAAATTTGATTAGTAGTCTATGTAGTCCTTAACATGACAATCAATAATTAGGCGACATTACACAAAAAAGTGCTCAAAACCTCGTGATTATAAGGGTGTAAAATAGCACTATTCGGGGTAGTAATCAGTAGTTCCCTAAATGGTCTTTGGTTAGCGCATACAAAGGCATCAAGTCGATGCCGCCCGTAATCACATAGTGCTTTTCCCACATCAGCACGCCTAATTTCACAAGGTATAGTAAAGTCATCGATCCTCGTGATTCTTTCGTAAAAATCTTAAACATCAGACTGCAAGTTGTCAAGTAGCTCACTATTCCTTCAAACAATCTTTTTTCTCGCTTCAATATCTATTTCATAAATTTTACATAAAGAGGCATTTGAGTCAATGCTTCTGAGAAAGGAATGTTGATCTCTATCTTCTTAAAAATGTCTAAAAATTTAGAGAATTGATCTTCTAGTTTTGCCTTCTACAACCTTTGAGGGAATGGAACTTGAGGTTCATAAGCCTTAGCCTCTTCATTTTTCCTTGGATTTTTTCCACCTTTTCTCCGTCGATCTTTGTCGTCTCCTTTTCCTCCTCATATCTTTGGCTACAGCCGCTTTAAAGTGTTCCCCAATGTCCGTGATATTTTTCTTCCTCGTTATTCTCTTCTTTTCTTACTTCTTCTATCTTCTAATTCCTTGCACTTCTTAGAGCTACTGCCATACAATCCCTTGGATTCTTCCTTTTGTCATTTGGAAACGAATCCTTGGACTGATTCTACATAGTTAGTTCTAGTTACCCTATCCGCATCTCAAGATTCTTCAAAGAATCACTGTGTCGTCCGAACACAAATTTTTCAGAGCTTGCTCAAATGTCGCTTATCTCAACAAACTTTTGTTCATGTATGTCCAACAACCTCTTGTTTTCCCCCATGAACTGTAGCATCTGATCTTTAAATGATTTAGTCCTTTTCTGACCTTGAGATTATTCTCTATTGTCTCTATGTTGCTGTTGTTAAGCAGCTTGTTTGAACTCAGCCGGCATAAGCCCGATGGTACTCCGTCTGTGTCCGGGGTCTCACAGGCTCCTCCACCATATGAAAAGCTTCTATGGTTCCTTGTTGGTGTAGTGTGTCAGTAGGTCAGGTTAGGCTTAGTTATGTAGCCCTGCTTCAGACGAGGTACTTTTGCCTCTCAACCCGATGTGGCCTTCTTCAACCCGGCCCTTTAGCACTCACTCCCTTTCTTCTTTCTTCTTTTATACTCCCACTTCATGTGCAATATGCATTCTCTTCTCATTATTCCCCAGTTTGTTCATAACTATATCCAACTTTGCTTCTATGGCTGTCATTCTATCAAGTCCAATAAGACCACTTCCCCTCAGTCTGTTGTTACTCCCTGAAGCTTCAGATGGAGCCTTATAGTTGCATTTGGAAAGGTCTTCAATCAGTTGCCTTGCCTCCTCTATATTTCTTCTTTTAAAAGCTCTACAGCAGGATGCATCAATTATATAATTCATAGCATGATAGAAAATATCCATATGAGTGGTCAGATCTATTCCATGCATACCTTTTCAGCAATCTCTTGAATCTCTCCCATGCATTGTAGAGACTCTCATCTTCTCCCTACTTGAAGACAATTATTTCTCCTCTTCTCTTAGCATTTAAAGCTGGAGGAAAAAATCTGCTCATATAGGCCTCCACCAACTCATCCCAAGTGTTCACTGATCCCACTGGCAATGAATCAAACCATGTTGCACCACATCTCTGTTGAAAAGGAAGAGTCGCAAATTGATTACTCGTGTCTAACCCCATTCATCTGATCAGATTGCCATCCTCATGAATTCCCATATGCTCATCGCATCTTTTGTAGGGGTTTCCCGGTGAATCGTGTTGTCGCACCATAGTAATCAAAGTCGGCTTCAAATTTCAAAATTGTTTGCTTCTATGGTGTGTTGTCTCACAACCAGTACTTCAATGACGGGCCTCCAAAAGTCCTCAAGAGGCTAAGCTCCTCAAGTCTCTATGTTTCTTTTTCTTCCATTCTATCAGATCGTAATCTCTTTCTTTGATTTGCTATATGTCCCATTTCCAGACAGGATCTTTCTTTCTCAAATTCTTTAGTGTTCTCTTTATTTCAGTGTCTAGAGGCAACATATCTGCTTCTAGTTTTCTATGAATTTAAAATCTTCCTGAAATAGAAACACACAAAGATCAAATGAATCCTATGGGAGACAGTTATCTCCATTTAAGCTCATAAAAATTTTCAATAGCTTATTCAGCTACTGCCATTAAAAACGGTTTTTGTGTTTTTATGAAATTTATCATACTAAAAGAAAATTATCCAAATTGGTAAATCCCTTTTTAGTTAGAATATTGATCTTTAAATTTATCATCTATCCCCGGCAACGGTTCCAAGAACTTGATAAGACCAAATGATGTATACATACAAATTCATGCCACTATTACCCAAGGAATTTTATCTAATCCCTGACAAAAGTGCCAAAAACTTGTTGACCAACACTTTTCATATATTTGAAAAAGGTGGATTTGTTCTTTTTGTAATTGCCTCATTAAAATTTGTGTGTGTGGTCTTAATTACTGCAAGTGCACAGGTCATATAAGTAATAAAGGTGGATATTTAAAGTCCAGATATCGTTCCCACGAGGAAGGATGATAAATCAAAGATTAACTACTCCAACTACTCAAGGTCATTACTATTTGTATTCCATTGTTATGATGATAACATGACTGAAAATGTAGTCATAACAGAATTTCTGAATGTAAAAAGTAAAGGTTAAATAAAACTAGGGTTGAGGATTCATTGAGTGATACAAAACTGGACATGGACCAATTAGTAATAGTCACTTTCTTCATCTTTTCTATTCATAGCTCAACCATAAATTGGAAAACTGAGTTTGTCAAAGATTCAAGGTAGTATAGTTTAGATTTCTCCCTTAACCATATTACTTGTAATATGTAACCCTCTTTCTAAGATTTAAGTATTTTTCCTTTTCGCATTTCAAGTACTCATATCTAGACTAAAGAATTCTTCGTCTCATAGACGTGATATTGCAAGCCTTCTCTAATTTGATTGACACCTTATCCTACACCTCTGATGAAGATTTCCTTCTCCTTGATTAGATCTTTGCTAACACGGGATCTGGATCAAATCATCAGAAAGAGGAGTAACCTCTGATTTATCAAACGATAATTCATTCAACTATCCTCAGTTATGAGTAAGTTGGTAATCTATCTGAGTAACCCATCAAAGTTCATTAGTCCTATAGTATTAGTCTACCATACCCACAAAAAACTGTTCTATGCTCTCAGGATTCTCCATCTTTGTGTCACTCAGAGGGCCTCTTGGAAATCAAAGCAAGATACAACCTTTTGCATTTGGTATACGGTACTAGTACTGAGAACAAGTAATTTTATAAACAATACCAATCAAATAAATTATAGAATTCTAATTAAGGCTTTCTTCCACTTTATGCTGAAGAATGACTATAATCAAAGACCTATTTCCAGTTAGCTCAACTTTTCAATACTGGTTCACTCATTTCAGTGACTAACTGATCAAGAAAATCATGAACACACTAAAAGAAATGAACTCTAGAAACTTTCCATCATTCATTTAAATCAAACAATAATGGAAAAGATGAATTTATAAAGAAACACCAGCTCGAAGCTGCACTTCAATACAATTCCCAAATCTAGAAAATTAAAGGAAGCTGACAAAATAAACTACACTAAAAATAAATCTACAAAAATGGAAAATAAAATAAAATAAAATAAAAAATATACAAGAGTCCTAGAGTTGGTAAGAAGCTTAGCCATAGTGACCTAGATGCCCGTATTTATAGATCTTCCAAGGTTGCATTCCCACTCTCATTAATTGCATTGTGGATCCCAAAGTTTCGCCCAAATCGTCGCTCCGTCGCGATTATTAAAAATGATGTCACGACATGCCTTTAAGTCCTCGTCGCCCTCGTCGTAGCTGTGATCTTATGTCGATTCTTATTTCTAAGCTTTAAACTTGAGTTTATGTCGCTAAGAAACTCGTAGTGTAGCGCCTTATTTTTTTGTCGTAACATGATCGTCTCAGGTCATGACACAAAATCTATTTGCACAGCCATCTTCTTATGTTCTCCAGCTTCTGGATCCTGTCACGACATAATTCTCCCTGTCCCGACAACATATTCCTCCTCCAGTTTGTCTGCTCTGTCGCTGCGACCGAGTTGTCTGTGTCGCGACATATATCTCTTTGATTCCTTAGTTATTTATGTTGCAACAAAAACTTTATGGTCGCGATAGAGATTGTTTTCTTGTTCTTAGTTGCTTGTTGAGCTAAGCCATGTACATACAAATCCTTGTCATGACACATTTGCCTCTGCTCATTCCAGCTTCTTTTTTCGCTGTCGTGGACTAAATTTTTATTTTGTCGCACATAATTTCATCCTTCCATAGCTTTTATTGTCGCAACATAAAATTTCTATGTCGCGACAGAAATTCTGCCTTGAATAAATTTTTCTGTCACAACATAATCTTCTATGTCGCCATCCTTCTTGTTTTGCTCTTCAAAATCCTGGTGCGACATAGAGTTCACTCTCCTCATGTTTTGTTTATCGTGACATGGTTCATCTTTATCGTGACCGAAATTCTGCCGCTTCTCGTTGTAAACTCGAATGCTTCCGCCCTACAGGTTTTTTGTGCCTAACACAAACACTTTATCTAAGCTCAACTTGCTACTCTCTGCCGTCTTCCATTACATAAGAACATCTCTACTGCACAAAATGCATCCGGTTGTTCGCTATGTCAACACAGATAACGTAATGCCCGGTCAGTGGTCCCTTGCTATTCTTTCTATATAACAAATAGAACAAGAAGAATTGTTCGATTCAATTTTTCAACATCAATAACCACATATCAATCGGCTCCAGAATAACACTTGGCTTTACTAGTTTGTAACACGTCGTTAGTCACATAAGTCTTCGGTATGTTTCACCAAGATTTAGTTAATAATATTAAAATGAATATCCACCATCAACAAGAAAGTTATTGTTATCTTTCTTCACAGACTTCTTTTATCTTCAATAACCCTTCCACACAAGTTAAGAAAATAACAACGATTTCAAGAACACAAAATAATCAACCAGCGGAATACAGACGCGCCGGATTAAAAACATATGTCTTAATAATCGACATCGTTATCCGAAAGTCTATGTAACCCGCGCCCGGTGTCACATTAAGTCGATTTAACTTGCAACTCATCAATCCAACGTAGGTGATTTCAGATAACCGTGTAATCTGATAACTGTCAACACCTTTTCGGATCGATTCAGACACCTGATAGTCTCTCGGTGCGGTGGTCTTTACCAAATATAATTTTGCCAAAACGGCAATACGCTTCGGTTTGATACACGACTTCATCAATCCACGGATACACAAAGATCCATTATCGGTCTGTCTGGAAATATAAATACTGATAATATATGTTATCCATCAACATAATCTCGGCGAAGTCTTCAATTACAACATCTATAAGACAAAGCAATTAGAAATACGTTATCCAAAACATTTTGTTAATTTTTTATACAAAGAGAAACAACGAAACTAATCCAGATCGTATAAAACATCACATAATACATCCCAATGTTTCATATCCCGGAGTCAAGAGTACTCATCACCATCTATATCAAAGAGGGCGGTCTCGATTTACGGAAGAACAAGATAACTCTTACATGTTTGCCGTTTTGCAATGTCTTCCATATTATAATAACATAACAGATATTCAGGCAATGATCTGGCAATGTTTATCGACGTTTACGTTGAAACATGAATGAGGTTATTTATTTCGATCGTTTAATAATGAACTATCAACTTTATTATAAAGTCATTTCTGTGTTTAAAACTCAGTTGTGTCATAAAGTCTCACCTAACTTATCCAAAGAAATCTTTTATGTTTAAAACCATCAGATATTTTAAAGATAAATCCATTGTCCTAAAATACTGATTGTCCTCCATGTTAAGTTTCTATTCAACATCCTTATTAGCTCGATAAATAAATGCTCATTCAAAAGTGATTGACAATCTCGATAACATTTTATTCAAAAGCATTGATAGTTCTCGATAAACAGCTTTATTCAAAAGTATTGAATAAGCTCCGGAGAACCGCTTTAATAAAAGTATCAGATGTCTCCGATAAATACCTTTTCAAAGCTTGATATGCACTGCTGACTCATTGACATAGTCCAAAGTACCGAGCTCACTACCCACTCACCAAGAATGATGAATAATTATGACCATGTACACACACCCATTTAATGCAATGTCTCCGTGCATATGAAATGAAATTATGCCATTCCATGCCTATACCAAGCCATATATATGATGAGTGCTATATGGACATTTTAAACTATGCATAATACCCATGCGTCATTTGGACAATCATATCAATTAACATACAATTTCCAAATAAACCACACAATACATGTCAACATATCATACACACATATATTGACATCTACAAGTCATCGCCAATCAAGCAATGACTTACATTATGCTCTAGGCTTAATTGTGACACTATGTCCACAAATAGCCTACAACCAAGCCATGCAATGACCTTGTTTCTCAATCTTCGATGTAAAAGGGTTTTATTTAGAAAAGATAAGAAAATCTAATAGAAGTTTAGTCTTTTAAACTCGATATACCTCAATCTTGAAATAATTGATACTTTTCTCTCTTTTCCTCCTCTAATTCCTAAACAAACTCTTGAATATTATGATTGCCCTCCTAGACCACCAATTTTAGAATCACACAATCTAATACTTTGTTTATAACATTCATGATTTGAATATTACCTCTTCGTAAGAAGTCCTTAAAAATTTGAATATGCTCTATCCCACAGCATGAGAGGGATAGAAGACATAATGTTGAAACATGGAAACTATTACAAATCTTAAATAGAATTGCAAGCAAGGCCACTTTATTTGCAAAAATGCCTAGTACCTGAAGGTGTAGGTAAGTGGTTGTTGATATGTAGAATTAATGAAATGAGAGAGATAATGTCTAAAAGTTAATTAGTGATTGATATATTTTATTATGATTTGAAGACAATATGTTTTTTTTTTCTAAATAGATCATAGAATGTGAAACTACATTGAACATATTTGTATCATGATCTATATGATTTGTAATCAATCATTGTTGTGATGTATACTTAGAACTAATTACTGAGTTGCCTTTAATTTCTTGTAAAAGTTTGGAAAAATTATAATTATAATAATCATTAACTACTTGTTTGTGTTTGTATTAGCTTTGATTATATTCCTTTTTGTTTTACTCACGATGGAGAAATAAGCATGTTATACATAATAAATATACAAGCCTTTTTTGGGACTTCGCAATCCCACATAGGCAAGGAAACCATCAAAAGTATGGTTTAAATTAGCATAGCACAAATATGAGGATCGCCGAGTTTTGTAACCCGAGTGGGGGCATTAAGATGGGTAGATATTGGTTTGCCTTAGGGGGTAGGGCTTGTTGGGGTTGATTGCTAGGCCAACCTGTTCCAAGTCTAGAGTCGAGTTTTGACATTCGGTCGAAGGGTTGTGTGGGGGAGCTCTAATAACCACTCAAAAATTGCATTTTCAAGCTTTTAAATTTCAAGAATTAAAACTCTTTTTGTGGTGGAAACTCATACTTAACCATCTTTGTGCGTTGTTAGCCCCAAAACCCGTTACTAATGGTTTTATTAAGTACATGTATGCTTATAGGCCTCTTTAAGCAATTTTACGACTCTTGGAATCATGAGGTCGAGCAATAAGGGTGACTTGGGATCTCTTGTGCAAGCTTGGAAACCCTTGGAAGCGATTCAGACAGAGTTGGACCTTGAAGGAATGATTGTGACACCCCAAAACCCGGGGGTTCATTGACCAATCGTCAACCCTCTAAAACCTTGTGGATGTCGGGTAACCCGATACCACACTGTTGTATCCCATTTACCAAGATCCATAATTTGAAAAAAATTGGGCAGAGTCTCCTTTGTACGAGGAACTCTATCCAAAATCCAACTTGTACAACAATACAATCACATGACCCATCTGGGGCCCAATATAGCACAATAATAAAGCGCGGATCATTTATGAGTAAAGTGTTTATAACTGGTTATCCATACTAAAAATATACAAGACTGTCACTAATGGTCCTTAAGAGTTTAATTACAACACTCTTATCTGAAATATATATATCAATACTGATTTGTTTCAATATGTTTACAAAATAACTATCAAAGCCATGTCAGGCTTTCTTCACAATTGCGAGCCCGAATGGCGTCGTCCCACCGTGTCTGTGCACACAAGAAATGTTTCACATATAGGGTGAGCCACGCCTAGTGGAAAACTCTGCAAAGACTCTCTTTGCTAAATTGCACATACGATAGTCGTATTCCACGCTCACATTACATTCAAGTAAAACATGCAATTTCTACTATGGAATCCTACATGTCATGCCATGAGATGAGATGAGACTCAACCATGTACCATGCCTCGAGTCCTTACCGACTCCCAACATTTCCGAGTCCTTACCGGCTTCCACCACACAATGCAGATGCCAATGTATGATAAAACCCATTATTTATGGATTACATCCAATGATCATTTTACAAAACAAATTCAGTGAGCAATGGAACTCACTTATTCTCGTATGACATGGAAGTTGGTGGAAGGACATTGTGTCTTTTATTTCCATGATAATGGACTAAACCTCATAAGGGTTTTAGAGTTCTAAACAACGAAAAAGAGTATTTCCTATTTTTTTAAAGACTTTTTCGTTGAAGAACAAAGGATGTTGGAGTTCTAAAAAACGAAAAAGGGTCTCGCTTGATTTTTTTTCGTTGGAGAACAAGGATTTTAGAGTTCTAAATAGCGGGAAAAAAAAATGAAAAAGGGTCTCGATTTTTTCGTTGGAGAACAAGGGTTTTAGAGTTCTAAAAAAAACGAAAAAGGGTCTCTCATGATTTTTTCGTTGGAGAACAAGGGTTTTAGAGTTTTAAAAAAACGAAAACGAGTATTTCTTGATTTTTTTCGTTGGAGAACTCTCTCTTGATTTTTTTTTTTTGTTGGAGAACAAGGGTTTTAGAGTTCTAAGAAAAGGAAAAAAGGTCTCTTTTGATTTTTTTTTCATTGGAGAATAAGGGTTTTAGAGTTCTAAAACAACGAAAAAGGGTTTCTCTTGATTTTTTTCATAGGAGAACAAGGGTTTTAGAGTTATAGAAAAAAGAAAAAGGGTCTCTCTTGATTTTTTTCATTGGAGAACAAGGGTTTGAGAGTTCTAAAAATGTGACACCCCAAATCCAAGGGTCCACATTGTGGCCGTGTCTGGAAATTCTTGTGGTTCAGTTGATCAGTCTCACAACTGTTGTGTCCCATCGGGATCCATAATTTCACAAAAATCGGTGAGTCTCCTTTGTTCGAGGGAGCTCTGCAATATACAACACGTACAAAGAAATAATCATAACCCGTCGGGGTCTCAACAAAAGTATTATTGACCCCAAGGTCCATCAGTCACCATCCCCCAATATACATCCCTTCTGACACCCATTAATTCATTTAAATCTAAAATATAAATAAAATGCTTAATTAAAGTGCATGAAAGTCTAGATCATGACCCCTCTTTACCATGATACATACTCGACTATTTAGACAATAGTCCCAAAAGAATTTAGTTATAACTCTTTTATACAAAATGTTTTTTCTTACAAAAATGTTACTAAAGGTAATATCAAAGCCACACATCGACCTTCTTCATAATCACGGTCTGATTGGGCGATGCGTCTCCTGTACACCCCTGCACGAAGAGGGGGTCCCGCAGCCCGGGGTGACAATGCCGAAGAAAATTACTCAGCCACAGGGCTCTCCCCCACCTAAAATGCACATGCAATGCAACCATGAAAACATCCAATCACATTCCATATAAATAATGCAATCCTATATGGAATATTATGTGTCATGCATGAGATGAGACTCCTCATGCCCGTAACCCGAGTCCCAACTAACTCCCTCACACCTGCAATGCCAAGTGTTTCACCCAATGACTCAAACTATTGGACAACCCCCTAATATTCACTTGAATTTTTTTTTTAAATCCCGTGTGTTATTCACGAGCCACGTCTTTTTCGGGGTCATACCGCAAAATTGACGCACACCTTCCTACATTTTTACGGGATTTCACCGTTGGTGATCATGTCTAGCATAATTTGGTCTTTCACCTTGAGGATCACTACCCCATCTTGCTACCACTCCCAAACACCACGTGATTTATATTTGTATTGTTTTATACCACGTGGTATTAATTTTGGACGCTGGTCCATTTAGAGGCTCACCACATTCCTGAAATGGTGAATAATACCATACACAACTTGACTTTCGATGCGGCGTGACCGTGCATATGAAATGCAATCATGCCATTTCATGCTATGTCATGCCACATACAGCCTTTATAAGTCTAGTTAATTATAATTTCTACATATAATTTCCATTCATCACAATTTCCATGTTAATACATCACGCAAGCACATATTAACATGATTTTTTTACACACAACAACATATTATTTATTTTTCCAACAATACACACAAAATGGCCCAAATCTCGGACTCATATAAAACAGGGCACCTCTTTGTCCCTTCACGGCTCGTCCCGTATTACTATGATACCAAAACACACCACAAAACCAGAAGACATCAATCCCAGGATCAAAACTGGGACTGCCCGAAACCAGTCCCAAAAATTTCCAATATTCAGTCCCAAAATCTTAGGACTAAATCACATGACCTATCACGGCCTCGAAGACAACCTATGCTATTACATGGCTTTTAGGCTAAAAATATTCCAAGTAGGAAAATTCCCTACCTCGTGGAGTTTGATGAAATTCCAAGATTTTGTGGTACCGCGGCATTAACGCGTCACGTGGATCGTGCTTTCTTCGCTCCGACGAAAACCGACGGCTCGATTTCCGTAGATCTTAGAGAGAAGCGAAAAACCCCTTTTTCCCCTTTCTCTCTCTCTCTCTCTCCTCTCCTTCCTCACACTCCACTCACTCACTACCCGTTTTTTTGGCCAAAAATGGCCCTTTTCCCTTTTTGATTTTTCTTAATTTCTTTTCTTTTTTCTTTTTTTCTTTATTTTTATTTTTTATTTTCTTGTTTTATCTTTCCTATTATTTCCTCACTTGACACTTGGCTCAATGTGAGCCATTCACACAAGTGCACCATATGTCATGCCATGTGTCACCCAACACCCAATGCCTCAAAAAACGTGAAATTACAACTATCTCGGAATTCAACGAAATTTGAAGGGATAACTAAATTTTGCAAGACGAATTCAACGGTGAAGTCTGTTTCATCATCCGAGATCTAGAAAAATTTATGATTTTCAACCGAAATGACCATTTTCCCATTTTTTAGAAAAATTGAATTTTTCCCTGGTTTTACATTCTTCCCCCCTTAACAAAATTTCGTTCTCGAAATTCACACATACTAACACACACAAACACATGCATATGCAGTAATATTCTAATGCCAAATATTAGACCACTCACCTTCGTCCTCAGCTAAGTGATAGGTGGCCCGCGGCTTTGTCATCTTTCACGTTTCCATTGCCTCCTCCACTCCTCGATGTTGCCACGACACTGTTACTAACTACACAGTCTTGCGTCACAAAACCTAATCCCTGCTATCCAAGATACGCACTGGTCCCTCCTCGAAGGTCCCATTAGTATCAACAGTAATCTCTTCTCAATCCACTACATGAGCTGGATCTTAAGTATACTTAAGACAGCAAATGTGGATTCACCACCTCATGAACCTGATAAACTCGGTGAGTAGCATGCAAATATGCAAACTACGCCCACCCTCCTCGAAATTACCTCGAAGGGCCCAATATACCATCCCCACAGTGCCTAGCTTCCTAGGCTTTCGAATCACGGCCACTCCTCTCTTAGGCATTACCTTCAAGAAGACATAATCACCCACCTCGAACTCTAGAGGTTGACGTCGTTTGTCGGCGTAGCTCTTTTGTCTACTGAGCCATAAGGAGGCGCTTCTGAATCAAATTCATCTTCTCAGAGGTGCCTCTAAGCTGATCCGGACCAATGATGGAACTCTCTCCCACCTATGTCTAACAAATCGGGGATCGGCATGTCCTCCCATATAAGGTCTCATAGGGTGCCATCTGTATACTCGCTAGATAACTATTGTTGTAGGTGAATTCCACTAAGAGATGGAGTGCTCCTCCAGTATAAGATCCAAGGCATGCTCGTAGCATGTCCTGCGAAACTTTGTATGGTCCTCTCCGGTGACCGTATGCAACGGATGAAGCAGTGCTCATCGTCACTTTGTGTCCCCACCAGCCTTTCGGAAACTCTTCCAAAAAGTGTGTACGTACAAACACAGGATCCTTGTCCGATATGATAGAGACTGGAACTCCATGTAATCGAACAATCTCACGAATATACAACGTGCAAAATTCCTCCAGTGTGAAGGTCATCTGCACCGCTAGAAAGTGTGTCGACTTAGTGGCTTAGGTCCCTTATATGTAACGCTTGAGAAATACCTAACGGTTTTATAACACATGTTCAAGGTGTAAGAAGGCAGAATTTAATTATATTTTTTGGTGTTTAAATGACTAAAAAACGAAAATGATAAAAAATCCATAAATTTTACAAGAGCAAATAAATTTAGTAAAAATGTCAAATGGGACAAGAGATTCTAAATGAGAGATGTAATGTCAAAAATGTGAATAAAATGAAATGCAATTGAAATGAAAGTGAAATGAAGTGTTAAAATGGAAAAAAAAATGAGAAATGGGAATTAATGGAGTAGTCAAACATGGCCTTAATGTGTGGGATAAAGACCAATTTTGAGTCTTAGAAAGCCATTTTCACATTTGGGCATTTCCAGTTTTGAGAGAAAAAGAGAGCACTAGGGCTTGTGGAAAAGGAGATTGAGATTTCTCCAAGTAACCAAGAGTTTTAAGAGATCAGGAAGGATAGCGGTATTGAAGAATCAAAAATTAAGGTATGAAACCAAACTACTTTACTTTTCTTATGTTGGGTTGATGAAAACCAAAATTTTAGATATGAAAGTGTTTGTATTGGTTGTAAACAAGTTTTGGGGGTTTTTCTAAGTTGTGTTTGGTTGTTTTGATTGGTTTTGATTGGTTTTGAGAAATTTTTGTATAAAGGAAATGGTGAGGTTTCAAAGGAGTTGCTGTCAATTTGTTTTTAAAAACCCTGTTCTTGTTTTGGCTATAAGTTAAGTTATTATCATCCAAATGGAGTGATTCCAATTGGTAAAGAACCATAAGATCTAGAGATACAAATGTATAGAAGGGACCATAGGCAAATTGTAACAAGGCTCCCAGATATAGGTTAAAGGTGAGTTTCGGGTAGCTCACGGGTATACTATGTTTGGGTGTAGTTGTGGTGTTTGGCCATGGGGTGAGTTTCACTCATCCAAATTGAGTGATTCAAAATCTGGGTAAACTATAATTCCTGGGAATAATTTACGAGGTAAAGGGAGATGTTTGTAATTTGTAACCCCAAAGTGCCCAGAAATCTGTCAAAGTGGAGCCATATTGCAGATTATGTTTTGCAAATTAGAGTAGTCTAAATGTAAAATGCAATAACTTGAGTTTTGGTGATCCAAATTGGATGATTCCAATTGGAGAAGAAACCTTAGAAACATAGCCTCAAATGAGTGAAGTAATTATTACCAATTTATGGATTTAAGACCCCATAAATCAAAAATAACAATAGGTGATCCAGTGAGTTGGTCATATCGAGTAGTTTGACATTATAACTTGAGTTTGGGTGATCCAAAGGAGATGATTCCAATTCCTACTGAAAATAGACTCATAGAGATATCATTTTCTTGAAGGAAGCATGAGAAAAATATGGCTCATGTGTCCCTAGAAAATTTTACAAGTGAAGGAGTATTGGGTAGACATCAGCCACAACAAAATCTCTAGAATGCACAAGCGGTTTTCTTTCTTGGTTGTTCTGCTGATTGTGTTTCATATTTGTCATGGATTAGGGTTGGTGAAGAGGAAGCAGCCCAATAATGGGATTCCGGATAGGAATCGGCGACAACCTTTTTGAGTTTGTTCTTCAATTTCTCTCTTGTTTCAAATTTGTGAAAGTTTGTTCTACACTCTTCTTTCATTGTTTCAAAATTGGTTGTGAAATATTATGAAATATTGAAATGATTATGATAAATAGCATATTGATTTGTTTTAAATTGATTTGAGACAACCAATTGCGAAATAAATTGCATATGAAAATTTGCATGAATGTTGAAAAATAAATTATTGTATCCAAATGTATATACACTATTGTAAATTGTATTGAATGATTTGAATGTCCTTAAAAGAATGTTAACCTTTAAATTCGAGTTAAGGATAGATTGGTATACCAATAAGGGTCAAATTAGCAGTGCGCGCGAATCTGTAAGTGTCACTCTGATCAGTAGCCCGATGAGACGTGTCGGTAGTGTTCACAAAATTGATTTTAATAACGGTCAGCGGCAATTAGGTTAAAAGCGTGTTATAAAACCGTTTTATACGATCACGCAGTCCGGCGGGACCGTGGCGGTGATTAATTATCACATTGCACGAAAGCATAGGTTAAATTTGATAAGGGCAAAATGATAATGAGATTGAAAAAGTGCATGATTTGTGATTTGAATGATTGAGTGCATATGAAATTGCATAACTTAAATATTAATGAATTGTAGTGAATGTAAATGAATATATATATATATATATATATATATATATATATATATATATATATATATGCACTATATATATATATATATTTATATTTATATATTGTACTACATTGGTGACAGAGTCTAAACTCTGTCTAATTTTAAGTCATTTTCCATGAATATTTTAAGGCTTAAAATCCGTTTGAAATTATGATATGGTATTCACCAAAATTTATGTTTTCCAGGAATTTAGAGAAAACAAGTTGAAAAGCAAGAAAAAGCAACAAATAAGGCTAAAAATGATATGGCGATGATAAGCAGCTAAATCAGGCGTCTGATTATTTGCTTGATGTGCGATAATAGAAGTGGAAACAAAATTGCAGAAATTTTGTCGCAACAAAGGCAAAGGCAGCAGAGGAAGAATTTTGTCGCGACAAAACAATTTTCCATCGCGACAAAGAAAATGCTGAAGGCTGAGATCTATGTCGCGACATAGCAATCTCTGTCATGACAAATATCAAGCTGAGGGCATAGAGTTATGTCGCGACATATAAATTGTTTGTCGCGACATATAAAGTGGAGAAAGAAGAAATTATGTCTCAACATAGTTTTTCTATGTCGCGACAGAATCTCAGGAGACCTGCATGCTGAATGCTGAGAACTATGTCGCGACATAGAAATTTGATGTCGCGACAAAGAACAAAATACAGAAAGTAGAGATTGTGTCGCGACAAAGAATGACAAAATGTTATGTTGTGATACAAGTCAGGACATTGCCACGACAAAGCCCTCACGACACAAGAAAGCGTGTGATGACCATAGCTTATAAAGTGCGTGTCATGACCGAGAACAACAAAATAAATTTCTACAAAAACCCATGAAATCCGCCTAGAATTCCGGCCCAACTGATTGGAGATTATAAATGTGCATCTAGGGATTTGAGCAAAGCAGCAGGGGTTCACCTTTTTAGAGCCTTTGCTCAACGGGGGGTCGTAAAGGAGATACAATAGATGCCATTAGGTAACCAGACGATTTTATTCCATTTTTATTTTTATTTCTTTTATTTCTCTTTTTCTTTATAATAGAGAGAAACGATTAGACTAAGTTTGTATAATCTCGAGCATGAAATCAATGAATAATTAGTTCCATTTTCAATTTGAGATTCTTGGATTTCTGGAATTATTTTTGGAATTTAATTTCTGGAAACTTTTTCTAGGATCTTTTATTTCAGTTTTGTTCTACAGCTTCAATGAATTTTCCTGATCAGATAGTCATTGTAGACTGTGAACCAGAAATGGAAGGCTAATCCTTTGCTGGGATTGGGAAAGGTGTTCTGGGTATTATGATTTATGGCATTTAATTGAATGTTTTGGGTTTGGAAACAGGTTGATTTAATCGATATTGTTCATTTAAAGAGTAGTTCAGAATATCAGTAGCTTGTACCCATGAAAGAGTTGTATCTATTCTCTAATTTCAGGGAGACCCTCTGAGTGACACAGAGATTGGAGAATCCTGGGAGCATAAGGGCAGTGACTTGGGGGTATGTTAGATTGCTATTATTTGAACTGATGAACTCTAGAGGATTACTCTGATAGATCCCTAGTTTACTTAGAAATGAGGATAATTAGACGATGTATCACTTTAATGTCTAGAGGTGTCGTCTCGGTTAGGCAGAACAATCCCGATCCCGTGTTAGCTTAGATTCTAATCAAGAGGAAAAGTGCGCTCAGCTTTACGGATTATTGGTGTCGATTGGATCGAAGAAGGAGGCTTGCATTATCACGTTTTATGGGGGCAACGGACTTGAGTTCTAATAAGCGAGATTGCTGAAGTCTTGAAAGGAAAATAACCCAATCTTAAAGAGGGTAAAGTTTTACAAGTAGCTATTTAGACCCATTGTCTTGAAAATGAAGTGGTAATCTGATTAGTGAACTGTATAGTGTAAGGAGAAATCCAAACTATGCTACTTTTCTCTTGAACAAATTCAGAATCTAAAACCCATAACAAATATCTGTTTCAAAAGAACCTATTGCATCTTAATGATCAGACACTCATCCCATTTCCAGTGTTTTTATTACATCTCAATAAATCTGTTATTTTCAGTATATTTTTATTATTTTTACTGTTTTATTTAGATTTAGTTATTCCCGGTTTACGCAATTCGATTTTGGTTATTTTCATCTTTAGAGTGAGTTCAAATAATGGAGACCTCAATGCTTGAGGTAATTGATCTATAGATTTTCTTATCGATCCTCGTAAGAACTGATAACTTCGAACAACGATCCGCTTTTATTACTTATGCGACACGGCTCTTGGCTTTCCGTTTCATATTTTTACTAGACCCGATATAGAGATTTTCATCTTCTTTTGAACCTTTAAATTGAAAAAAGCAGTAGTAAATTTTAAAGACCCAACAATCGTGAGAATTTCTAGGCATAACTAGCTGCTGTTGGACAGTCTTTCAAAGAGAAAATAAAATCCATTCATTCAATTGGTCAATATAAATAGAAAATTTGGTCAACAAGTTTTTGGCGCCGTTACCGGGGACTTTAGTTAGTCTTTGGTAGCAGTGTCAGAAAATTTGGTCAACAAGTTTTTGGCGCCGTTGTTGGGGACTTTAGTTAGTCTTTGGTAGCAGTTTCGGAAAATTTGGTCAACAATTGGTCATTGAAAAATGTACAAAAGCATTGTTTTATAAACATTGCATGAATTGATTTAAACTAAAATGAAGAGAGAATTGAATAGAACCACTAAGCATGAAAATGCTTTGTGCATTGTTTTTGTCATCGCGCAGGTATCAAGTGAACAAGTACGAGGACAAAGACCGTAGAGATTTAGAGTCAACGTTAAAGCTTCACGGTGTCGAAGTAAAAATCCCACCATGCATTCATGAAATGGATTTAACCATTTTGTATAAACTCTTATTTTATTTTGTAAATGTTTTGATATTGAAAACTCTTATATATTTTGTAAATTATTTGATTGAAAAGGGCATATAATGCCATATTGTACAAATGTGGGATTTATCCTAAAATGATCAGACCCTATAAATGTTTTGATCATAATATTATATATTTACGATTATGTAAAAACATAATGTTGTAATTAATGCACTCGTTACATATATTATTTGACCGACTATAGTCATTGCTCATCAAAAGACTGCGCTGCCATGATATCCATGCTCAGCATGTTTTGTGTAAATGGGGACAAAATCCATCGTGAGCATCTCTGCTTCTGCTGCTCAGAAAATGATCGCCTGTTCTGATCGATGATAGTGAGATGTTGAACTAAGAAATCTAATGTCTTCATCCGCCTCTCTAAATCATCCCATCAACGAATCATCTGAGTTTATCTTTCGCGCCACTGGATGCCTGATGAATCGAGCAATGGAACTCTCGGAGGATCTCCTCTCTTAGATCGGTTAGCTAGGGAACCATGACTGATCCCCTATCTAGAGACTACCATCGTGTGGATAGCCCGATAACCGTCACCCTTTTGTGTGCAGATTACTGATGGACAATATCTCTGCGTCCTGCCCTTGGAACTCGATCACTCTGCTTAGTAGGGATGACATAGCTACCAAACTCCCAGTCTTCCACGACTTGATCAACTGCTAGCTGTTATCCCACGGTCTCGAGCA
Source organism: Tetrastigma voinierianum (assembly GCA_016808115.1). Classification (NCBI taxonomy): domain Eukaryota; kingdom Viridiplantae; phylum Streptophyta; class Magnoliopsida; order Vitales; family Vitaceae; genus Tetrastigma; species Tetrastigma voinierianum. The sequence goes on along the minus strand of JAEQBH010003925.1, from coordinate 150,523 downwards.
TCAGCCACTTAAAAGCTGGCAGTGCCCATGACTTCCGGTAGGCGCATCAGCCAATACATTTACCTTACCGGGACGGTGGCACGAGTGAAGTGTAATCCTCGGATACTCCATCCATCTGCGTTGCCTCATGTTGAGGTCCCGCTGTGTGAAAATATACTTCAGACTCTTGTGGTCTGAAAATACCTAAAATTGCTCACCATATAAGTAGTGGAGCCAAATATTTAAGGCAAAGACAATGGCCGCCAACTCCAGATCATGTGTAGGGTAATTCTGCTCATGATTCTTTATCTGTTTGGAACCATGGCTTCTAGCCTCTGGGAATGCATCAAGCCTGTCTAGTCAGTCCCACTAGGGCATCACAGTGAATTGTACCTTTGTTGTGTCCCTATTAGGGACTATCGGGAATAGAAGGCGAAGTAAACCTCCTTTTCAACTCTTGGAATGCCTTCTCACACAAGTCATCCACTCAAACTTATTCAAGTCAATCTAGTCATAGGTGCTTCTAGTTGGGAGAAATCCTCAAGCAAACCTCTGTATACCACTGCCAATCCCAGAAAACTCCCGATATCTCGATGACTTCGGCCTCTACTGTCTTAACAGCCTCACACCTTCTCAAGGCCTACTAACACACTTGAAGCCGAGCATAATGCCAATCCTAGAATCTCACCTCAGTAAGCGAAACCGCATCTTGAACGGCATAACTAATGGTCCACTGGCGGGTGCTGGAGAACAATCGCAAATATCCTCATGCTCTTCCTCCGGGCCGGGAGTGATCATTATCATTAACAAGACCCACTGACAAGCGATCCAAATAGGGCTGTTCCTTATGCATGAGATCCATGAATAATAGTGGCGCATTTATCGACCAAAGGGCGTGCTGTGAACTCAAATGCCCATACCGCATCCTAGCGTTGTGCCGGGAGTATCATCCTCCCTAACTCCCAACTGATGGTAACCGATACGAAGGTCTATCTTGGAGTAGACTCACGCCCCTCCCAGCTGATCAAACAAATCATCAATTTTCGGTAATGGATACCGATTCTTGATGGCAACATTGTGCTCCGATGGTCGATACTGATCAAAGTGCGCCTCTTTCTTCTTAAGCTCCGCGGAACACCATGGTGAAGTGCTTGGTCTAATAAACCCATGTCCAACAATTCCTACGGTTAGACCTTGAGTTCCTGCAACTCAACCAGTGCCATCATATGAGGAGTCATAGATATTGGCAACGTACCAAGGTGTAACTTTATGACAAAGTCCACATCCTTGTATGGAGGTAATCCCGGTAGCTCATCCCGAAAAACATCCTTATACTCACAAACCACCCTAGGTAGACCCAAATCCTGTCTCCCATCATCCTCTAGGGTAGGGCTTGCTAGCCAACCCATCAACTGTCCACTCCACCTGGAGTCGTGCATGGTCTGGGGTAAAGCATCATGTTTCTCCCCCTTGAAACGTAACACAATACCATGTAGGAGGTAACCCACCTACGATCACAATCAATGACGACTCTATGGGTTGTCAACGGTCCATCTAAGGGCCTGAACTTTCAGATATGTCCATGACCCTCGAGGTCCACATTAAGTAGAATCCACGAGATCTAACTCCGCGATCAGGCATATCGTCGACACTCACCCTAGTTCCTAGGGGAGAATTCACATACAACGTCTTTTCCAAGGTTTCAACCTTTAATCCTAAACTTTTCTCGTAATAAACATGAATATAGTGCCCAATTTAAGCCTTTCTTGTCGAAGTGTGAGGCGAAGCGATATCTGTAGAATTAGATACTTACAGGTCCTGAAGTACCCGACTGCGGAAGTCTTAGCCTCGACCTCGACCCATGCCCTAGCCCATATGGCCCATCTATTAAATAGTAGGTGCTTGTGCAGCACCCTGAGACTAACATCGGTTCCCTTGGCCCATGTTGGGGTAAGGAGGAACAAACTGCATCCGTGCATGTCCCACTGATGATTGGAACTGTGATGTCCCATAATTCTGGGATCCTTGCCTTTGTGGACAATCCCATCTCATGTGCCCAAGCTGATGTCAATGGTAGCATGTCATCTGCCCTGTATGGCTAGAAGCCTCGACTCGGCCTTTGATAGCCACAGCCCCGTCCTTGAAATCCGTATGAAACAAAAGTCTTCTGCTTCTTCCTAGAGCTAGAAGAAGATTGATTCTCCTTCCTCTTAGCACTTCACCTTCGTGTCAGATTCCCGACTAGTGAAAACAATGACGCCACCACTTCGGGTCTCACCATATGAGGCATGGATCCATGTGCCTCTAACCTGCGGAGGTTACTTGACTGCTGGTTTAATTGCACCAGCGTGCGATGGTGGCAACAACAACAATAACACCCGCCTACATAAGGCAAAGAATCGCGTAGTGAATGTACTCTATGGAGGTCCTGTTTAGTCCAAAGCCAATGGTCACGGGTTATTAATTCCGCCCACCACCCCGCCATCCTCTCCTTTGCTAGCCATCTACACTGTGTCGATACAATGTAGTTCGGGGAATTTCTATCTCAGTCTAACTAGTAGTGCACATGCCAACCATTAATAGACTTTAACATCATGAACTACACCGTTCGTCCCTTTTTCCTTAGTGGTGCATAATGCCAAACACTAATAAATAGCCATTCCTATGTAATCATGCTTATTCATTTTCCGAACCCTAAGGTTGTGCTCTCATGTTGTCCCTCTCACTTCTAAGCACACCGTCCTCCCCGAAGGTTGGGGCTCGGAACCAACACGTAAGAATCTAGCTATCATATGCACAGTCCGAGCTGAGGCGAGCAAACACATCATCCAAGGATGGGACTGATGGATTGCCAAGAATCTGATCGCTGACGGTCTCAAGATCCGAACGGAGGCCAATAAGAGTAAGGACCATGAAGAACTTGTCAATCTACGTTTGTTGAGCCCCAACATCACTAGTAAGAGGCATCAGTGTCAAGAACTCCTCCGTAAGAGAGGCAATCTGGCCAATATAATTAGATAAAGCCATGTCCCGTCATTTCGATATCGACACAGTAAAGCCACCTTTTAGCAAGGCGCCGGATATCATTCGTGGTATAGAACTTCTTGCCCCGATTCCAAAACTTAGAACATGTTTTGTAAGCCCGAAGATGAAGCAAATTTTGAATTAACTGATCGCCATATTACACTATAGTTTCCGTGCATCTATTTTCTTCCATCGCACCTTGTCAACATTAGTATAAGATCCTCCGGTAATAAGTCGATCCTCATAACCTTGTCCCATGAACCGTAGTTCCACAGGTTTAATTGTGAAAGATAATTCTCACTACCAATCAATTTTTCCTCGATGCGGGATAAGAGGGAGATCCAAAGATAACAAATGTAAAAATAGGATTTTTAGTTATCATATCCACTTAAATGGAGATCAATCACGTCTGATTGGAAGAGAGCCCTAATAGAGGCGACCATGGCCGTGGAACTTGAAATCACTACCGTGGAACCTGAGATGAAGAAAAGGACCCAAATTGTGGAGGAAGAGCAACCGGACGAGTGCGAATGAGCTAAAATGGGCAAAAAGGTGGATAAGGAGGGCTTCCTGGAGGACCGCCTGAGGGATAGGGTCAGCAAGACTAAGACTGGGACGAGCTCGGGGTATGAAATCCTCACCATCGGAAGGCCACGCGTCTGGTGGAAGGCAAGTCACGGAGAAAAGAGGCGCATGGTGGTGCGTGGAGACATTTTCGATGGGCTTCTCCAACGTAGATCGGCCCTGCGCCTGACCCAAGGTTTCCTACGGAGAAAGCTGGCCTGAAAGTCACCGTCTACGGCTACGGCGACTGAGAGGAGATCTCGACTGCGAGGGTTCCTAAGGAGAACAGCGGATCAAAGGAAACACTGATCACCGAGAAAAATTAGGTTTTCCTTTCTAGCTCTGATACCATGTGAAGAGAGAAAAGGGAGAATCCCTAATTTTTATTATATTCACGGAAAAAACTTACTACTACATTACATATTGGACTTATATATATATACATGCTCATGGGTCCCACAATACAGTAAGAAATTAAAAGGAAAAGACTGTATAATATATAACAATAACCTTCCTAATAGATTACAACTCTATAAGATAAGTTTTCTTATAGGTTACAACTCTATATGTAAAGTAGATATATGCTATAACACTCTCCCTTAAGTTGGAGTATAGATATTAATCATGCCTAACTTGTTACATAGATAACTAATCCGGGTGTCACCACTCTAGCCTCATGAAGATATTTCACCTAACCTGTTTCCTCCGCCACATATCATGTAGAAATCAAGTCGAGTTGTATTTTCTCACGAACGAAATGACAATCTATCTTAATATGCTTAGTTCGTCCATGGAACACAAGATTAGAAACAATATGAAGGGCAACCTGGTTGTCACACCAGAGTTTTTCTGAGATTGCTGTCTCAATGCTGACTTCCATCAAGAGTTGATGAAGCTACATGATCTCACACATGAATCGTGGCCATCAGCTTCATATTCATAAACTCGCACTGATCGACAACACTGCTTTACCTTCCACGTAGACTAGGAGATTCCTTCCAACAAACACACACAAGACTCAAGCTGACCTCATGTCCTCTTTAGATCCCCGCCTAACTGTGACGTAAAAGCACTCAATTCTATCATGTCCATGATTACGGTATAAAATGCCCCGTCCCGGGGCTCCTTTCAAGTAACATAGATTTTGTTCAACAACTGCCCAATGGTTGACCGTTTGAGCGGACATGTACTAACTTACAACATTGAACGGGTGGGCAATATTAGGGCGAGTTCTATACACATTCTATCACGCATATATTCACACAACCACAATACATTTCCCGTGGTACATATTAGAACACCAAATCAATCCATGCACACAATGTCGTGTTCTACACCCATATCCACTAATCCTAGGTATTTTGGACACCTAACCTCGACATCGTTTAGCATAAGCCAATATCCGAAAATATCATGATACCCCCACCGAGCTCCAGTAATCGTTAACCCGAGCTCATACCGTCGTACTTATTTCAGAATTACTCAGGATTCCACATTCAAGCCTTGTAATCATTTACCCAAGCTCGATACTACCGTGACACCCCAAACTAAGGGTCCCATCGACAACCCGTCAACTCCGCTGTAATTCCTATGGATTTCTGGGGGACCATACCACACCTGTTATGACCCATTTATCGGATCCATTTTCACAAAATCTGTAGAGTCTTCTTTGTTCGGGGAGCTCTACCCAACATATAACTTGTATAATAAAGATAATCATAACTCCATCTGTGGTCTCAATGTATATTATCAATTCCCACAGACCATCTTTCCATATCCCCAATATACATCCCTTTACCGAGACCCATTCATTCACATTTAAATCTAAAATTTGAAAATAAAACGCTTTAATACACTGTGAAGAGTCCGATCACCCAGCCTCTTACCATAATTACATACCCGACTATTTGTATTAAATAGTCCCAAAAGAATTTAGTTATAATTCTTTTATACAAAATGTTTTTTTTTACAAAATGTTACTCAAAGTGTAATATCAGTTGTCACACATCTACTTCATAATCACGGCCTTGTTAGAGCAATCGTCTCTCTTGTACAATCCTCAGACCAGTGGGGGTCCCATAACCAGTGAGCAAATGCCTAGTAGAAAATTCTCATACAAGGGCTACTCCCACCTAAAATGCACATGCAATGGCAACCATGAAAACGTCCAATCACATTCCATATAAATAATGCAATCATATATGGAATAATACGTGTCATGCATGATGACTCCTCATGCCCACAACCCGAGTCCCGGCTAATTCCCTACACCCGCAATGCCATGTGGAAAAGCGCCAATGACGCTTCAACCAATGACTCAAACCATCGGACAACCCTCCAATATTCACTTTTAATCTTTAAATCCTCGGTGGCTATTCATGAGCCACGCCTTTTCGGGGAGTCACACCAGATATTATACGCTTCCACATTTTTACGCTTCTTATCAAGTTTCAGGATCATGTCTAACTCGCATATAAATTGGTCTTCACCCCGTGGGGACCCACTCCCATCTCGCTACACCTAAACACACGTGATCTATATTTATTATTTTTTTATACCACCATGAGTCTTGATTTTGGACGTGGTCCCATTTCTGAGCTCACCACACATTCACCAAGAACGATGAATAACAGTACCATGCACCCATACCCAACTCGAAGCGATGTGATCGTGCATATGAAATGCAATCATGCTATGTCATGCCACATGCAATATTTATAAATTACGGATAATTATAATTTCTACATATAATTCCCATTCATCACAATTTCCATGTTAATACATCAAGCAAGTACATATTAACATCATTTTTTACACACAACAACATATTATTTATTTTTCCAACAATACACACAAATGCCCAAATCTTGACTCATATGTGGCACCTCGTCCCTTCACGCTCTCGTCCCCAGATTACTATGATACCCAAACACACCACAAAACCCCGAATACAATCCTGACTAAACCAAACCTCAACCCAAATCCTAAAATTTCCAACATTCAAATTCCAAATCTCGACTAAATCACACTACCAAAGACAACTATGCCATTATACGCTTTAGGCTAAAATATTCCAAGCAGAAAATTCCCTACCTGCGGAGCTCTGACGAAACCCAAGATTTCCACCCAGCCGTAGCTTCATGATGCGTGGATCAACTTTTATTCTCACTCAGACGAAAATCGACGACTCAATTTCCATAGATCTTAGAGAGAAGCGAAAAACCCCTTTTCCCCTTTATTTCTCTCTCTCTCTCTCTCTCCTTCCTCACACTCCACTCACTCACTGTTTGTTTTTTGTGCCAAAAATGGCCCTTTTCCCTTTTTAATTTTTCTTTATTTCTTTTATTTCTTTTTTTTCCTTATTTTTTTTATTTTCTTGTTTTATATTTCCCATTATTTCCTCAACTTGACACTTGGCTCAATGTGATCCATTTACACAAGTGTAATTATGTCATGCCATGTGTCATCACCCACACCTGACATGCTCGAAATGTTAAATTCACGCTTTTAATCCTACCTAAATTCGACGAGGTAACTAGATTTCGCAAGACGAATTCAAAGGTGAAATTCGTTTCATCATCCAAGATCTAGAAAATTTCTATTTTCAATCGAATTACCAGCTATCTTTCTTTTCAAAATTGGAATTTTTCCGAGTTTTACAAAAAAAAACGAAAAAGGTATCTTTTGATTATTTTTTTCATTGAGAAAAAGGGTTTTAGAGTTCTAAAAAAAAAAAGGGTCTCTCTTGATTTTTTTGTTGGAGAACAAAGGATTTGACGTTCCAAAAAACAAAAAAAGACTTCCTAGTTTTTGAAAATATGGGAAAACTTTCTTAGATTATGGGATTAGAGATCATATGGAATATTCAATGCAAATCACTTCGATAAAAATGGACAGATCTAATCACCGGTGCAAGAGGTAAGTTTGGGTTGTGGAAGATGACCGAAAACTTAACTTTAAGCATAAAAGAGGATTGATAAGAGGCCATACCATCATCATGATTTGCCGCAATAAACATCGTCGCCCTTGAGACTCCGCTTTGAGTGAAAGGCGATGTTACCTTGCCATGTGGCAACTCGGGCTCGAGCAACAACGTCTTTGGCCAAATAGCCAAGCAGTAAAACGTTTTGAGTTAAAAATTTGCAGTAGTCTTTAATTTTCTGCATGAAGGTGCAAAATATTGTTTTATGTAGTATTGACATTAGTCTTGATAATTGGTTAACCTTGTTAGGACTCCTTAGTTTTTATGAAATCTTGGATTTAGGGAAAATAATATTGTGACGCGTCCTATGGAGGAGTAGACTTCTTCTTAGGGCTGAAGGTGAATCCAAGGCACTAACGAAGGAGTTTTTATAGAGAAAAGCGCTTCAAACCATAGGTATGATTTCTATGTGGTGAGGATCTCTCGAATAGGTTGTTTCTATAAGCCTATAAGGTTGACACTCTAGAGAGAGTTGTGTGGACATAGGTGTATTTCCTTTAGAGTCTACATCTTCTTGCATAGGAACTTGATATGTAAATAAAGCACATCAGATTGTCTTGCATCCGGTGTAGTTGAACAAACTATTCACTCGTTGGGTGAAAAAACATAAAAAGTTTGAAAATAAATTAATGAGATAAAAAAGGACTAAATATTATTAAAAAATAACTAAATAAAATACATAAATAAAATTAAAAGGTTAACAAACTCGAATAGTTGAGGGCTCGATCGATAAAAAACTTAAAAATTTTGAAAATAAATTAATGAGATAAAATAGAAAAATAGAAAAATGTAAAAATAAAAAATAACTAAATAAAATACATTAAAAAAACTTAATAAAACTAAAAGGTTATGATGATGCTTTTCAACCTAACTAAAGCTAGAGCGTGTCGGATTGCCGGGCCTATCCTCGTCGGTCCCGGGATGCTCCGCCCCCGCAAAACAAGAAACAAAAGCTGGCCTGGGCTCGCCCTCATGTCTTCGATGCCTGTCAATTCTTCCGGCAAAGAGAAGACTAACCGCCAGTAACGAAGTTCTCAGGCATAAGGTTCGTTGCATCTTCTACGATCAGGGTGGCCTGGGTATTTATAATGGATGATCATGATAACCTTCCTAGTCGATGATGACACATAGCCAAGATCTTCTTGTTAGAGGATGACACACGATATTCCTCCCATTAGGGGTGAGAGATTTTCTTCCCATCGTAGACCGATTAATAAGGGATAATTGATGCTACAATCAAGAACATCCTACTTTCCCGTTCTCGTGGAGATCGAGCTCCCCAATACATTCCTTAGGCTACCGCCTTAAAGGCTTAGTCAGCCCCGTGTGTGGCCCGGCCCGCATCTGGGAGGATACACCATGGTCTAACGCCGGTAATGTACCGCCTTAATCCTAACATTTAGGGTCGTGGTCCCTGGTCCGCGCGCCCCATTATTCTGACCCCATCACGCCTCTGAAATTCCTCGACTAAAGCCAGCTGAGGTAAAGGTCAGACATTGACGCGTGATTCTACGTGGCTATTCAGAAGAGTTTGATTAGGCTTTGCCGTCATTCCCTGTCTCGCGGACAAATGATGGCTTCTCGATTCGCGCTTATTTCAATGTGGTCTCTACTCTTCCTTAAAAACATCCCGACCGCTTGCTCTTGTCCCCCGTTCAAGCCGCCCGCAAGCTCAGGCTTCCTTTCTCGAATCTCAGACGACTAGTGTTCAGACTTACTGTGGTCCCCAGATCTCCCGCCAGCTCAGGTCCCCATCTTGTTTCCGACCAAAATGCCTTCTTCTCCCTCCACTTTGCCTCTCAAGTCTCTGCGAGGTTCTGTGGCGTGCCTGGCCGGGGGTCTCCGCATTTCCTTGCAGGATTTCCCTTTTCCTCGCTTATCCTCAGACCTCCATGGGTCCCACCGCTCCCATTTTCACAAGACAGAGAATCCCGCAAAGATTCACTCACAAAAGTGCACCGACCTGGATCGAGAGTTCGTCAGGGGTGGTCTGCCTGCCTACTCGAGAGAGTCTCCCTTCCCTCGATAAAGGGGAAAGGGCAAATTAATTAAATCTGTGATCCCAAACATTTAAATATTTGAGGGTCACATAATGTACGTCGAGGTCGCGTCCCAATCGGCCGAACCTTCAGATCTGAGATATTTCACACTGCACGGGCCCCCGTCTGGGATCCAAGTTCGTGCCCCCGACGTGCCGACCACCCACATCCAAGTGCCTAAGATGGAGTGCTTTTCGAGGTGGCGTTCGAGAACGACCTCCGCTTCCTCAGATCCTTTATAACAAGGTTCGTTGTAATTTAAACGCCCGCTCTCTAAGCTTTTCCCCAACTTCTAGGTGTTCAAAGTGGGATAAAGCAATGTTTTTAGGACAAAGGCCTAGTGTTCCCAATATCATCAAGCCTTAGACTTCTTCAAGCAGAAGGAGGTCGCCGGCGCTGCCCATCTTCTCGCACAAGTCTGAACGAACGTTATTTTTCGTTAGTACTCATCGGGAGTACAATCCCTTTGATCGAGAGGACACACTTGGCATTCCTGCCGTCTGGACTACCCCCGAGAACCTACGTGAGCTCTCCTTCGTTCTAGTTTGTCTTGGTTTTCCGAGGTCATGGGATGTTTCTGACATTGCTTTGGTCGCATGGTCTTCAGGTGCTCAGCCCGATCTCAGTCTTGAGGATGAGGTGGTGAAGAGGAAGCTGGTGAAGTGCGCCTCGCGTGTCTATTCCGAGCTCATTAGGTCGGATATTCCTGGATCGTCTGGTGCGAGGTCTGCCCAACTTCCTTTTCTAAGATCTTCTCCCTTCTCCGTCATGAAGCCTTCCATCCCCAAATCTTCCTCACCTTCCTCGTTTTTGAGCCCTTATCAAGGGCTTCATGGAGAGAGTTTTGGCCTCATTGAGGTGTCAAAGAAGAGGATGTGAAACTAAACCCAAGCTCACCAGAGGGTCAGCCTACTCCTGGGTAAGATCCTAAAGGTGGGGCCTCTCACCTTCATCCCGTCCGGTTGTAGACTCTTCTGTGGGAGGGCACGAGCCCCCTGGAGGTCTCCTCCCTATTTCCTGGGCCTCTGAGTCCCATCGTCAGCAGGCCCGCGCCCCTCCCCGTACGTCGATGAGGTGACTGGGAATCGTGATCACTTCAGGTCGCAGGGATGAAGCCCCAAGCTTTCACATGAGCTCACGTCTGTGGTTTGCTTCTCCATCCCGTGACTTCGACCTTAAGAGGGTGGGTGCCCTACCCGTCGAGGAGGCTTTGGCTCTTTTGCTTCAGGGAACCGCCTCTGTACGTCCAAGTGCTTTCGTCGATCTTTTTCTTTAGTTGTTTCAGTTTTGTTAATTGAATTTTTTTTTTATTTTTTATTTTGTAAGTGGCCACTTATACGAAGGGCTTGGCAAGGAGGGCCAACCTTACCGAGGGCTCTGCCAGGGCGACGAAGTCTTACAAGGCTAAGGTTTCTTCCCTGACCTCCGAGAGGGCTGGTCTCTGCCTGGGACAAGGGAACCCGGGATCGAGGAACTCGGGAAGCACAGGTCTGACCTCGGGCATGCTTTGGTGGCGAGGGCGCAATGAGGATAAAGAAAAAGAGAGGCCTAAAAGTGACGCGAAGGTCAGCCAAGACGATACCGGGCCAAAGGGAGGAGTCAGGCCATTGGCGCGACCTAGGGCCAAGATGGTAGCCTTGGAGCGGGCCCACCAAGAGGCTCTGGAGGCGGGTAACTCTATGGAATGTCTAATGTAGGAGCTCACAGTTTCTACTTTGACCTCGAGAGGCACAGTTCGTCAGCCAGGCGGCGGCGACATGAGCTTAAAGATGAGGCATGTACTCAATGTACTCTGTGGCTTCTCGTCTTCAACGCCAAGCCCCGAGCTCTGCACCCGGAGTTCAACATTTAGTCACTGGTGAGGTCAAGGATCCGTCCGAGGTCGAGGTCACGCGGTGCCGAGGTGTCTCAAGGGCCCTTTGATCGTGCTCCTCGCCCCTCGATCCTGTTCCTCCGGCTAGCCTCTTCGTCGCTTGTCGGGCTCCACCCTTGATTCCTCTACTTTCGCAAGTCGGGGCCCAACGTCAGGTGCTTAGGCTCTCACTCTTTTTTTTTTTTTTTTTTTGGCATATCCTGGCGCGGAGCCTAGGTTTTTGTATTGCTTCGGATCTTGTCTTTTTGTTGATATACCCGTATCTTACTGACACTCTTTCGCCCTTTCCGTTTCTCGCCGATCCGAGTCACGTGTTCCTCGCTAAGGCCTCCCGAGTTGTTCCAAATCGAGCCATCATTCGAGGCGCCTAGGACCCTCCTCTGAAATAAGCAGCCTCTGGGCAGCCTGAGCCATGGGCCTGGGGCTAAGACCCTCCTACGCGAATCGAGCCACGGGCTCCTACAAAGGCCAAGACCTCCCAGTTGCTCGCTAAGCTCGCAGCCGGCTATCGCTCCGGCGCTAAGATCCTCCCGCAAGAACCGGCCACCGGGCCCCGGCAAGACCTCTGAATGGATGGTCCGCAGGTCGAAGCATTGGGCCCGAAAGCAGACCTCCTACGGAACCGCGTCAGAGGTCGAAGCACGGGCCCGGCACCAAGACCCTCAGCGCCGCACTCGTTACTGTGCCCCGCAAAGACCTCCCGAAAGCCGCGCCTGGCAGCCGAAGCATTGGCCCGGCGCTAAGACCCTCCCGGGGCGAACCGTTGCTTCCCCACAGCCAGCCATCGAGCCTGGGGGAGCCAAAGACCTCCCGCGCCGAACCGAGCCACCGGGCTCCCAGGCGCTCAAGTGACCCCTTCGCCTCCTTCCCCGTAAGCGAGCGCGCCTCAATGCGTTCATGGAGAATCGGGACTACTGCGCGACCCCCGAGCATCCCGGCTTCCTATAAATAAATGGCCCCTACAGGTAGCATTGCACTCATTTTCTTCGCAAAGCCTGAGCCCGCACATGGAGCGCCGTGGTCCGGGGCCATCGCATGGGTCTCATCTCGATCAATAGTTGTTCAGGCCGATATTCCCACCTAGGAGTTATGCCTTTCCTGGGCCTCCCTTTATTGAGTCGTGTTGTTCCCTAGCTACGCCTAATGATGGGACTGTGCTAGGGAACATATTCGGAGGGGGCAAGAAGCCTGCAGAAAACTTTAAGTCCCGCTTTCTGCTTTTTTCTTCCTCCTTCTTTCTTCCCTCCTTCTTCTCTCTCTTTCTCTCTCCATTCCATTTCTCTTCCTTTGTTTTTTTTTTTTTTTCGTCTCTCGATGGTGTGTGCCCATGTGAAGAAATCTGCCGCTTAATTGTAATTTTGAGATGCGAAGGGAGCATTTTGTAATTTTCCTCGAGGTGGCTCAGAATCTCCATAATGAAATTCTCAGATTCAACTGTAGTTCCTAAAATAAAGAAGAATCTTTTTTGAATTACGGCTCCTTTCTCCTCGCATCTTCGACCCAGCTCGGGCTTTATTATCAGAATCTCTATTAGTTTCGCCCACCATGACATTAAACAATCCAAAAAGGGATCTAGAGTATTATTCGAAATCGTGATGGTGGATCTTACACAGCTATGATCCGATATTCATTGGTAGAACCGCTTGAAAGTGCCCAACGCTCCATGATGTGGTTTTCCTCTTCTGCTTGAAGTTCGTAGCTGTTAGGTTTAACTACTGGCTATGATATAGGGCCCTTCCTAATTGGGTCCCAGTTTTCCACGTGAGTCTTCCTCACGGGGCGTGAGCTTTTAGAACTGTGTTGCTAGTTAGCTTTGGCTCGACCTTCGATCTGAATCTCGTCATCTTTTCGTGATAATCCCCAGACGCTCAAGGCCTACTCCATGCTTTCTCAGAGGTCCAGCTTAGCGAGAGCTTCTCCGTCGTCTAATGCTCGCGAATTCAATCCCTGATTTTACCTGCACTTTACGTAGTTACTACTTCTATGCCAAAGGCCGCAGCGAATTGGCCTGAGTCACGACTCACTGTAATTCTGTGATGCCCATAATAATTCTGGAGGTACTCTACCCATTTTCCTTTAGGGTCTTCCACCTGTCTTCGTGAGCCTTTAGTCCTCTAGTGACCTCTCGCTTGCCCATTATCCCCATACGATGAGTCAGGACGAGTAAAGAGTTCTCATTCCGAGCCTCTGTAGAAATCCATGAACTTAGGATTGTCAATTGCTCTAATATCGCATTACGTGGACCCTGATTTAACTCAGATATTACAGAACGCCAAACGGTTGCGACCTTCACTCATGTGATCATATAAAGGTCCAAATTTCACCATTCGGGGTGTTTTTTACCCATGCCCACAATGACGATTCTCAGATCGACCCTCCGATGGGTGGGTCCCATTACGTCCAGCCCTATCATTGAAAAATGTGGGCTTGATCGACGTCACAGCTCTGATGAGGTGAGATTTTGGGCGTGTTCTCGAAGGTAAGTTTTCATTTTCTAACTAGCTCTATTTGTCTTCGAAATATCAGGGCCAAGAAGACTCTCGCCTCAAGGTTTTTCCCGCCAGATCCAGTCTCATGTGGCTGCCACATATACCTCTCGTACCTCCTGGGTACATAGCCTGTGTCTCGCTTCCTGGTGCACTTAAGGATGCAGCGTGAAAAGCCCTCGCTTATAAAGGGTCCCCGAGCAAACGACCCGCCACCCGCTTCCAGCTCGATGCCTCCTTCGGTCGCTGCAATGTGTACCTTCTATCAAGTAACTTAGACGGGTCCATCCACTTTACCGGACATCAAAGGTGAGGCACACTGAGGTTCAGGCCCAACAGGTATTTATCCCACTTTCAGAATGGGCTTAGTTTGGCCATGGCATTAGTTCTAGAATTTTCGCCTCGTACATGTCCGACCCGAACTCACGAACTTCTTAAGCACAGACTCGAGATATAAGATCATCTTCTCAAATTCTCCGGGCCTCGTAGAGTCTTCTATCCGTTTTACCACTACTGAGTCGCCACCTCCAACTCCGATCCGCTTCCATAAAGTGGGGGAGGTTGAGCTCCACGCATGACGCCCCGTATTCGGGCCCTTTGTTATCGGAGGCTCAGCCGAACTGAGGGCGTATTCCATATCTATCCCGCCTGGAGGTCGATCGCCAGACCGCTCCTCGGGCACATGCCCCATCGATGGATATTAATCTCCAAACGGGAGGCTCCGGGTGCCATTGGTCGCTCCGTAGATCGTGGCCGGAGCGAGTTCCACATGAAATCGCCAAGATCTGCCCTTTACCACCTGGCCCCCTGGCCTCACCGATGTCAAATTCACTGCTCTATAGCCCACTTTATCACCTCCTTCCGCAGGTTTCCTAGCCTATGCGTGACTTGCCTTACTCCATATCTCATTGGGACTTCGACTGCATGAGCTTGGAAGTAAGGCCTGAGTTTTCTAACCTGGGTGGGTTACCAAACTGTGGATCAGCTCTGTCATCTCTGATATCTCTCCTCCACTCCTCTTAGAGCCCTACGTAATAGTAGATCTAGCCAAGCCAGACTGCTCCGCTCTTCTCACCAAGGCTAAGACTGTCATGAAGTCCTAAACTGGGCCAGAGAGTGAGGAGTTTTCCCTCTAAAAGGCTTACTAGAACAGGGGGAGAACTTGTAGGTTTTTGAAAGCCGTGAACGCCCCTAAAGAATGTTCGGTCCCATCGGAAGGCCTTTTCAGAGCCCTAAAGAAACGCTCGACATTTCCACGCTAGCCCTATATACGGTTTAATTTTAGCGCAACTATTCTCCTTGTCGCTGAATGTCTTTACTGTTCGATGTGAGGCAAAGATATCAAGTATGGCCTTTATCTTATCCTGGCTCGAATTTCATTCCTACTTATTGACTATAAACCCAAGAACTCTTACGAGACTCCAAGCGCATTCGCTAGGTTTAACTTCATATTGTAGCTTTCAGACTTGGAATGCTCCTACGAAACGGGTTATGTGGAGTTTACTTACCAATTTAACCAAAGAGATGTCGTCTTATATACCTCCATAAATGCTCCAATTTGTTTACGGAACATCTTGTTTCACTAAATTTTGTGGCGCCCGTGATTTCTGCTGGGCCAAGGGCATTACCGATAACAAAGAGAGGGTTCCCCGACTAAAGTGACTAATGAAGCCTCGTCACGGGTCCACACTTTATCCGGTCAGCCGTGAGAAGGCGCCCATGAAGCGCGGAGTTCAAGTGACCGGCCACGGCGCCCACTATGAGGTCAATCCGAGGTGAAGCCGTCCGGGCAAGCCCCCGTTTGATGTCTCAGAAATCAATGCATAGTCGCCACTCGCCTTTTCGGGAAAGGGTCGCCGCAAATGCCAACCATTCAGGTACTCCACTTCTCGACGCTTTTCGCTGAGGAGCTATCGACTCCTCTCTTATAATCGCCGTCTTTGCAAACTCTTCATGAATCGGTTTAAAGGGAGGATTAATCGACCAACTCACAGGTAATCACCGCGGTCAACCCCGCCCATGTCTTCCCCGCTTCCAAGTGAATACCTCCACAACCCGCCTGTAAATCTGATGAGAGGGCTTCCGATGTTTTCCGCGCCTAGGACCCTATGTGACGAGGTGTTCAAGCAGCCACCAAGCCGCATGTGCCTAATTCTAAGGGTGCGTGTCGGGTGGTTACCACGCCTCGCATGTCGAGCCTGGCCCATGTAGATGTCGTCGACCGTTTTTTGTTTCATCGACGCTGAGTAACATTCCTCAGCTATACCGGGTTTCTGCACTCATCCCTACTCCATTTGCAGAGAAAATTTGACAACCATGTGATGTTTATGGGAAATCCACCCTTATGGCATTGAGAGAGGGCCTACCTAGTAACATGTTGTAGGCTGATGGGGCATCTACTATGAGAAATCTCACCGTTGTTGTGGCTTGGCATGGGGGTCTCCCAAAGTGAGCACTAATTGTACCGACCCCAAGGGCAGCACTCTTTCTCCTGAGAACCCACGTAGGCAGGCATTGACTAGCTCTAGCTTTTCCCTTCCAATACCCATTTTGTCGAAAGCGGGTGCGAAGATGACATCGGTCAAGCTTCCGTTGTCGACGAGGACCCTGTGGACTATTTTATTAGCTACTATGGTTTTTATCACAAGTGGGTCTTCATGGGGATGTTGGCAGCCTTCCATGTCGACGTCTGAAAAGGTTATGGTAGTGTCCAACCGAGGAAGCTTGGATAATCGCCAGACTTCTGTTTCCGATCCGATGATGCACAAGCTGGCCTCGATGAGTCGGACTTTCCACCTCTTGCGAACCCTCCGGAGATTACGATTACATGGATTTCTCCTAAAGGCTGTCGGGATACCGAATCGGGTCACTGACGATAATGTGGTATCGGACTCGCTTCGCTCTTTTAAGGCCAATGTAATCTACCGAGGTGTCCACGTCGGATTAAGTATTAAATCTCTTTCTTTAGCTGGATGCAATCGTTTGTTCGGTGTCCATGACCCTTATGGAATTCACAGTATCTGGTTTCGTCTCTTTTAGCTAGGTATGACCTCATCTGGGATGGCCATCTCAAGGAATTGTCTGCGGTTTGTACTGTGATAAGACCTTGACACCGAGGCTACTGTGGGGGTGTATTGCCGAGCACACTCGTCGCAGCCTCTACTGAGATGGCCCCAGCGCATCCTGACATTCCCCATCTTTTGGGACCGCTCCGTTTTCTCTCAGGCCTCCTCGGGGCTTCTCTCATTCACCTACCTCGAGGCTTCTCGTCTCATTTATCGCCCTCGCTTCTTTCCTTTCGAATGTAAGAGCTTTTCGGCTGATAAAAAGGACTCTTCACATCGATATATCTCCTCTCTGCTTTGCGAGGACCCTGGCCATGCTTCATACCGAGGGTTCTTGAGATAGAGAACATTAGGTCTTTCAACTCCAGACCTCAAATTCTCGCAATGAAAGCCACACGTAATTTTGTCGTGAATGTGTCCACTTTAACGATTCCACGTTGAATCTCTGAACATATGACCTCAGCTTTCCCCGCGAGCTCCGCTTATGGCCGAAGGTGATAACTCGGGCTTCTCAGACGCCCTGCTCCGATAAAGTGGGAGATGGAATGTGATGGAGAGGCTCTATGAATGATGAGACGACACGGAGTCTCGCAAACCAGCCAAGTAGGGCCCGAGCGTGATATTAAGGCTCTACATCGTATGGGGTCTGAGATCCGTGCCCATCCGTTCTTGTACGATTATGCGGATCAATGGGCCCTGTCTGGCCGAAGTTTCACCGCGCAGACTTGAATTTTACTGAAGAGCGGGCAAAGACCCCCAACCATGAACTGGATTCAGCCTTGTTGCACTAGTGGCGTCATAGACCGGAGCTCAAATTTTTACTCGCTCCCTTCATATGGTCGGCTCACCGATGCCTGAACTCTCCGCTCCCATGACCGCCTCGCTTTCCCCCGCCGAATAAGCACGTAGGTCCTGGTCAGTTTCTATGGGTCCCTTCCATGTCTTTCCTCATTTGCGACCCTCCCCAGAGGCTTCAGCACATCACGATCCTAGCTCGCTGGGGCTTCTCTCCATATGCTCCCCGAGGAGGGTCAAGGTGTTGTCAGTTTTCCTGGGTGCGGGGCCTGGGCCTCCTAGCCCATCGTGCCTCCCGGGGCGTGCAGCTGCCCGATGGAGCCGGTTCCAACTCTCTGCAGACGCTAAGGAAGTGAGGCTGAGCGCTCCATCTCATCCGTATTGGCCTCAGATACTTTCTGCATGTACCTCGCGGAGGCCTACTATCTACGTCGCTCATTGGTCTTGCATCCTTGAGGATCGGGCGTGGCTCCCGCTGTTCGGAGCGGATACCCATCGCCACCGAGATCGCTTTATTTGTAAAGGAACCGCTGCTCTAATACTTGCGCTAAGCCGATGATGCTTTTTCAACCTGGAACTGAAGTTAGGAGCCTCGCTGATTGGCTGGGCCATCCTACCGGCTCCGATGCCTGGATCCTCTACAAAACAAGAAACAAAAAGGGCCTAGCGGCCTCGCCCTGGGCTTCCTCTCCTATGCCTGCCGGCCTCATGGAAGAGAAGACCAACTGCTTAGGAGCCAGTTTGCATAAGGTTGCGCACCTTCACCCTTCATGGGGTGGCCTGATATTTATAATGGATGATCATGATAACCTTTCTAGTTAAATGATGACACTGAATAATATATTTCCTTGTTGGAGGATGACACGATATTCCTCCCATTGGGTGAGAGATTTTCTTTCCTTATTGTAGACCGATTAATAAGGGATAATTGATGGGCAATAATCAGGAAATATCCTACTTTCCTGTTTGGTGGAGATTTATATTTCCCTCTAATAATGGATTCCTAACCACTGGCCTAGCATGAATCACCCTGCTTGGGTCTCCATTCGGGGATACAATTAAGGGTCTAACGCTGGTAATGGGCCTGCTCTTAATCCCGACATTGGCTTAAGGCCCTAGGCCTACGCCAATATTTCTTTAATCCCATCGTTAAAAACTAAAATGTTTGAAAATAAATTAATAGACAAATAAAATATAAAAATAACTAAATATTATTAAAAATTAACTAAATAAAATACATAAATAAAACTAAAAAGGTTAACAAACTCAAATAGTTGATGACTTAGTGGGTAAAAAACTTTAAAAAGTTTGACAATAAATTAATGAGATAAGATAGAAAAATAAAAATAACTAAATAAAATACATAAAAACTTAATAAACTAAATGTTAACAAACTCGAATAGTTAATAGCTCTAAGGGGTGAAAAACTTAAAAAGTTTGAAAATAAATTAATGAGATAAAATAAAAAAATAACTAGATATTATAAGAAAAAAATAACTAGATAAGAGAAACCAAATCATGTATAATCAAACACCATGTAAGCATTAGGAGTAAATTTTGAAGTTCTTTCAGTCTCATCAAAGTTTTCCTCCTTGAAATAACAGGTCTCATACGAGTGCTATCAAAGCCTTTTTCCTTCAATTAATTTTTTTTTTTATCCCCTTCTTGTGGCAAGGAGCGCCTTTTTTATAGGCTATGTCGATGGCCACAGACTAGTGAGAGTTGGAGATCGTTAGGTGATGGTCTGTATGACATCTCGAAAGTGTGATACAGTGGGTTGACAGTTCCTTGTCATAATTAGATCGCTATAGCAGTCGCCATCGATAACATGGCCGCATCGTATTAAACTACGGACGTTTGTGGCATTACATCAATTGTTTTACCTCAAACGGACTTCTAAACCCGACTTTGAGTTTCGCAAGAGGCCCTGAAAGGTTCCCCTGCTTTCGATGTAGGTTAATAGCCTGGGCTTGCGTAACTGACCGGTCTCAAGGCTACTGCCGTGACCAATGGCCATTACAAGT
Organism: Tetrastigma voinierianum; assembly: GCA_016808115.1. Classification (NCBI taxonomy): domain Eukaryota; kingdom Viridiplantae; phylum Streptophyta; class Magnoliopsida; order Vitales; family Vitaceae; genus Tetrastigma; species Tetrastigma voinierianum. The sequence continues at coordinate 130,692 of JAEQBH010003925.1, read as the reverse complement.
TGTCCCGCTCATGGCATCTTGATGTTATCCATGGGACCTCAATTCTTAGGTTCGATCGATAAGCCTGCAAGATGTGTCTGGCTTCTGCTTCACCGAGGTCAGTGGACGCCCAGATTTGATGTCTTTTTTAAGGAATTACACGGCTAACAATAAAGATAATTGGGGAAAAATAAGGCCCTGTTTAGTAGATATAAAATTTTATGTTTTCTCTATTCAAACTTTCTTAAAACGAAAAACACGTTTTTAAGTACAGAATCGCATAAACAAATTTTGAAAAACAAAGAAAATGAATTCACTATTTTCAACATTTTATATGAATCGTAAAACTGTTTCAGATCGTTTTCCTTATTTTCAATTAAACAAAACACGGATTTGGGTCAATTGGGATAAACGAAACACGATTGTAGCCATTTTTTGCTTTTTCTTCCTTTCAGTTTTTACTGATTTTCTTCTCATCAGCTCACGAATACGCGGATTGTGAATAGTAACTCGCATTTTAAACACATTTCATTGCTTCATTACTTCTATTTTCAAGAAATGGTTTTAAAAAACGAATTTTCTTATTCCTTTATTTTCGACCAAATCAAGCACGAAACGTATTTTCCGAAAACGAACACTAAAGATTAGAATACATTGAAAATTTTCATTTGAATTCGATAGAAGCAAAAATTTCGAACAAACAGGCCTAATCCACCTTCTCCATTCCTATTTGCTTATTATGAAGTTATTTTTGGTATTGGTTATTTTGGGTAAAAGTACACGTTTAGTGTCTTAAGTCTTAACCATGGAGAATGACATAAGCATAGGTCCACGACCAAAAAGTATGGATACATATAAATAAGATGCCTTTCAACTTCAAATAAGAAGAAAATATTTTAGGAAAAGAGGAAATACATTTGGTTTAATGCAGCAACTTACATTTGCCGATTTGAGCAGGATCCAACCAAAAAGGTCATTAGGGTTTTACTACTAATTTCAATAAATAGGGTGATCCAAATAATCAAACTGGGGGCAATAAACCAATGTCAAACAAAAAGTCCAACATATATTTAAATTATTTCCGGTCTAATCCCACATGCTAATAAACTCATGTCAAACAAAACAAATGTCAAATACATCTTAAAATTCCTTCCAGCACAAACACACATTTGGAGCATAGAATTTTCTCCTTTTACAAAAATTAGAATTTGTAAAAGACATTTTACCCTAAATTACCATCAAATGGTGATTTTGACTAAAATTACCATTTTACCATTTTTCAGAAAATTATAATTTTTTCGGGTTTTACAAAAAGACATCAAATAACCCTAAATTTGTTAATCTAACTTTTCTTGTGCTTTTCTTGAAAAAATAACATATTTTGTTTAAAAATGTCTTTCTCCATTTTATTTATTTACATTGTCTCTTAAAAGAATATGTTATTTTTGTAAGAAAACAAAAAAGCTATTTACATCAAAATAAGGCAAAAAATTGATAGTAGTGTAAACTTTCCAAATTAGGATTTTCAAAAATTCTTTTAATCAAATCACCTTACAAAAAAAAAGAAAAATTCATACAAGTGATTTTTAATTTTAAAATAATATATGTATCTACTATTTTATTTTTAATTATTATATATGTTTGTATGATTATTTCTCTACAAAACAAGTAAACTAAAAACAGCTAAAAATATTTCTAAATTGAGGGTGCAAGGTGCAGACCCCACGGTCTGGACCTCTTCATTATTTAAATACCTATAAATATATCATGTATTCTCGAGTTTGTCGTTATTGATATAATATTCATATGTAAAATAGTAGATTTCTCTTCCTCTTCCTTTACTAATCCCATTAAGAGCATAGAAAGTGACCATGTATGTTCTTTTTGGGTTACCTATAAATATATTATGTACTCTGGAGTTATTTTTTTTAGTAGTCGCACTGCTCCACTCTTATACCCATGTTAGAAATATTACATTTCTCCTCCTCTGTCTACCTATGGCTTCTAGAGTTTCATGTATATGTATTTCTTGTATTGTTTCTTTTTATTCTATTCTCGGTTTTTTTTTTTCTCAGAACATAAATATATCATATTTAATTTTCTTTAAAATACATAAATAGTTTCATAATAATCAAACAAAATTTTCAATTTTTTGTTTTAAACAAAAAAAAACTATTTTGAAAATAAAAACTTCAAGTGTTATTTACAAGACATGGAATCTATTTAGCAATGGCTATAAGGAGGAATCAAATTGTAGATAAAGAACATATGAAATCTTGGAAATTAAATATACACATTCGAATCTCACATAAGACAAAGAAAAGAAAATTCACTTTAATAAAGTCGCATTTGACAGGCATAAGCCACTGCAATGAAAACCCCTCCAAAATCTTTTGGTAGGATTTGTATTAATCATCGCCACTAAAATATGGAATAAAAGTAAAAGAGATATCAGAAACTATCTTAGTGAATGATGAGAATAATGTAATATTTGTGAGCCTAAATAGTATATAAATATTAATTCACTATAAACTAGAATCTTAGAATCTTTTAAGATGTTAGAAATTTGAGAAGGATTACAAATAGAATTTGAGAAGGATGTTAGGTTCAAGTGGTAGTCTTAGTTTATTGCAAGTGTAAATATGTTATTATCATAGAATAATTAATTTATATTATTATTATTATTATTGTCATTATTACAAGTTATTGTGATATAATAGAAAATAGTAATTTTTATAAGACAAGTAGATAAAGATTCAACTATTATCATGATATTATCTTTAATAAAATAATGAGAAAATAAAGCAGAAATTATCAAATTAACATATAATTTTGGAAGATAAAAGGAAATATACTCTGAGTTCTTCCTCGCATGAAAATGATTTGAGACGAGAGGGAGACAAATTCTCGTTGTCTCATAGTACATAAATGTTGGGCTATTAAATAAAAATTTTGGTTTTAATAATTTTAAACTAAAATTAAAAATGTAATCAAAAAATATGAATTACTATTTAGAAATGTTTTTAAAAAAAAATTTAACGTTAAAACTAAACTAAACTAAAAAAAGAAAACGAAATAGGACTTTAAATTAAGAAATATGTTTAATCTAGAGTCCTTTGATCACGTGGACACTGACATTGGGTAAGACGTTATTTGTCTCTATCTCTCTCTTTTTTAATATATAGAAACTTAATTATATATAAGGTTAATCGTTTTCATTGATGCATATGTCAAGATATGTCGAAATATAATATATGAAATATCAATACAAAAAATTAGTTCAATCTTATTAAGGTTATGCTGTGTTTACCTACTTCAAAAAAAGGTTAAGGTTGTTTTGATTTATAAAAATAATAAGAAAATGTTAAAAATATTAAGTATTTAGTTGAAAATATATAAAGAAAATTAAATAGAAAAAATTATTCACATGTATTTTAAAATTATTTAATCTTTATATTGATGAGTTAAAATAAATAAATGGCTTTGGAGTAGAAAAATAATAGATTAGATTTAACCATATTTTCATTATTTTTTTTCCTTTCTCCTACTTTTCCTCTATATTTTCTTTCTTGTATTTTCCTCAAAACTAAAAATCATCTAAAAATATTTGAAAACCCCTAAAAAGATAAAACTGTTTTATTTTTTCTTTAAATAATTCCAAAAGGAATCCTACAAGAAAATACCCACCTATCTTATAGAGAAATTGGATTAAAAGGGTAAATCCCACAAAATTTTTTGGGTAAGAATGAGATAAATTAGATAAATACATTTTGTCTATCCTTCACATATAACTATATATGCATTTTTATCCAAAAGAGTATCTTTTTGTATATTTTTTCATTTAAATATAAGATTTATCCTTTAAACGGTTATAATGTAAAAATTGTCTCAACTTAGGATTGTAATTCCTTTGAGTCCAAAGGTTCTCATTCTTCGTGCTATATCTTCACGTTTTTTATTTTCTTTTTATAGTTTCAAGATGGTATAATCGGATCGGTGGAATCGATTGTTGGCTAATCTTTGAGGTTGTGGGAGCTGAGAGGTGCTATTATTAGATAACGTCTTCAAACCCAAGGCTTTATATATACATGATGGTTCCATTTCTCTTGTCCCCACAATTCTCAATTTTTACCTAATTACTTACCCCTCCCTTTGACGCTCTACACATCAATACATATTATTATTATTATTATTATTACTTATTATTATTATTAAGGATTTGAAATTCAAAATCCCTTCAGATTATATAATAACGTAATTAATAATGTTTTAAAATTATATTAAATAACAATTCCATTCTACATTATTTTCCTCAATTTCTACCACCAACTCTTGACATATGCTAATCTTTAAGTCACGAGATACTTGTTTTCTTAATTCAAAATCGGCTCTTTAGATTTCTATGAAAAATTATTTATAGATATTATTTAATTATAAAGTTTAGGTTAAATGTTAATTTGACCGGGATTTAAAATCTTAAAGTGATTTTTTTTGACGTTATTATACTTCATGAATATAAATATATTGATTAAACAATTTAGAATAAATTATCAGGTAATTTTTTTAAATAATATTAACAAATCAAATAATAAGTTTTAAGTTAACAAAATAAGGATGTTTAGTAAACACTTTGAATTTTGATAATAAAAATTATTTAAAGAAAAACTAAATACTTAAATTTGAAAGTGCGAAGAACTCTCTTTTCATAAAATCATAAATAAACATAATTCAAATTCCAAAATACTAATAATAATTTAAAATATTCTAATGCAATATATCCACATATGAGAAAACCACTGAACCTAACCATAAACCATTATCTTTCTCCTGAACTTCACTCATGTGCCCATCATCAGCTAGCTCTTCCAAATTTGTCCTTCCTTATTAATCCCAGGGCTTGACTTTGAGTTCTGGTATTCCACAATTATTTTGTGCCACCCAGAACCCTTACACCTGTTTTCTTTGAATATTATCCCGACATCCAGCAAGTTGTGCAGCGTCACCGGTTTGAGATTTTGACCTCAAGCCAATATCTTGTCACTTTGCGCAGCTTGTTTCAAAGAACTAAAACAAAATCTTGTCTTCTTGTTTAATGCGACTCCATTTGAAAAGGATAAGCCTCTTAGCAACACCGTCACTTGCTTTGTCCTCTGATACTCTAGTAATCTTCCTGGCCTTTATCCTCACTGATTACATAAGCCCTAAAAAAATTACATTGTTCATTAATGATGTGAAACTACATATAAGGAATATAAGAAAAAAATTCTATATAATGAGTAAAATTTATTATATCGTACTACCTGGGGAATATGGTGTCAGGACAAGAAATAGACTATTTCGTATCTCTGATCAATATCTAAGGCATTAGTGAGAACTAAGGGACTCCTTCAACACTAATCACCAATTGTTTGGCAACTCACCATTATACCCAACCACCATCAACCCAAAATAAGCCGGCAATGTAAAGCTCGCATGTTACCATTAAATTTAAGCACCTAAATTGGCCTACTCATAATTTGTTCCATGATAGGATTGATTGGATCCATCACAAAATTCTAGGGAATTCTAGTCAACTACAATGATAAAAAAAAAAAATTCAATTATTTTAAGGAATTTTCATATATTTTAAATCAGTAAAAAGCATACTTACAAAAGAAGGCTGAATTGAAAATTAAATAAGAATATTTCATACTGAACAAGATAGCAAACTCCTTCCATCCATGCTTTGAACCTTTCCATTTCAAAATTCTACCGTCTCAGCGCTTCCAGATAAGGACCTCACTCTTTACAATCAAAGCAACACTGTGGCCCGATAATCTAAGGAAGTTCAAGTTTCCCATATTTTAAATTTTGATGTGAAATAACACATATGAAGAGATAAATTAAAATAAAAAAGAATATAAAGAGTTGCGAAAACTTCATGGTGTAGAGAAATAACATAAAATTGAAAGTATAGATTTAATATTTGTGGCTCTATATATAAAGAGAGTAGTTGGAGGTGTTATTATTAGAATCAAATGTGACAAACACAAATCTTTTTTTCAAGTTTATAAATATAGTATCAAGGGACTATAATTAGCTACTTAAAAAGGAGTTTGATTTGCCAAGGGTTTGTTTTGGGGAGTTTGATTTACGAGGGCTTGTTTGTTTGATTTACACAAGGGTTTGATTTCCTGTTTCATTTTTTCATATTTTAATATTAACTATAAGAGTAATTATTAAATTACAACGTCTTCTTTTCTGTCTAAAACGTTCTCTGTCAATATTTTGAGAGGCACTGCTGGAACCACTGTCACCATCTCAGTCATATTTTTGAAAATTGACTTACCTCACAATTATATTTTTTGGAAGGGAATAATTTAGTCTAATATTTATATTTTTATTAAAAAATTATTTTAATATCATATCTAATTAATATATTTAAAATTCTATTTTTATATAAAATATATTTGTTTTTTATGATATTTTTGTATTTATGATATTTGTTATATCTATATATATATGTATCCAAAAATTTAAAATCAATAATCTTTATTTTTATTTTTTGATATTATGAAGATTCAAATATAAGTATATGTTAATTTGAATTAAAAATGTATAACATTTAAATTCAAAGAAAGTTAAGATATTTAATTCTAACTACTTTTTTAACTTTACGTTTAAAAAAACTACTTTAAACTGTAGATAATTCTATTTTTTTATTTGATATTATAAATCTTTGAGAAATTTTTTTTTATTTGAAAAATAATAAAACAGGTTTTTTTAATTCTGGAAAAATAATAAAAGATAATGTGAGTAGGTGACATAAGATTTTGTTTCATCGTGTTTTCATGTGTTTTGTTCCATAAGTAAACTAAAGAGGGAATAGATTGAGATATGATCTGATTATCTCAAACAGATTCCCTCGCAAACCACCTTCAACCCATACTCCACTTCCGGTGAACGTTCAAACAGTTCTGGTGGTGTTTTTGACGCCGCCGACAATGGGCTGCTGGTGGTGGCTCTGCCGCTGCGTCAGTGTCTGCGGCGGTGGCGGAGGTAATGGTGGTTTTAGTCTGGCTCCGTCCGGGGAGATACACCTACCATGTGTTGTGTGTCGGTTTTTGTCTAGTTCTTGGTTTTTAAAATTGTTTATTTTGGTATTTTCTTGAAACTGATCTTATTCTCTGATCAGTTTTCTATGTTATCGGTCCGGCTTTGTTCATAAATGAAAAAAAAACTTCGCAACAAAACTGTTCTTTATGTTTTTGTGTTCTCTTTATCCTTATTTTTTCAAAACAGGAAATAATTTTTAAAAACAATAAACAACCACACGTTCGGCTCCCGATTAAATCGGTTTTGTAATAATTGTATTAATTTTTAAAACACAAAAACATCATTTTAATAAGGTTTGTTTTACGTTTTTTTAAACTAATATGTTATGGGGAGAACAAGAAAAACAAGGGAAATATGTTTTTGTCAGTTTGTTTTTTTCAAGAAATACGAACACAGAAAAGCCTTTCCTTATGTTCTTTCTTTTCTTTCTTTTTCTTTTCTTTTCTTTCTTTTCCCACTTCTCCGAACCCCATGCCAACAAGGACCATCTCTTACCTCCCTCATTCTCCCGTTTTCGTAGTAGTCTCAACACCTTTCCTCAAAAAGGTTTAAGATCTTCAAATTTAGGAAAATTTTATTTTATATATTTTTTTTCAATTTCTATAATAATTATTGTTTCTGGGCTTTTTTTTTACTTCTGATTTTCGTTTTATTGATAGAGAAATTATTTACAAAACTACGGACCTTGAATTGGGTGATTTAGGTATCATTTTGCCCTTTAAATGTAAAGTAGACTATTGGTTTTCTTTTTTATTTTAATATAAATTGGGTTGAATTATGGAAAGTTAAATTTCGATCCAATTAAATTTATTTTAGTTTCTATATATTTGGGCATAAATTATAATTCTTATGTTGATTTAATTTGGAACGGTGTTGATAATTAATTTGAATCATTTTGATAATTAATTTAGAATTGGGTGCGTGATAATTTGTGTTAGACATTTTTGTTGGGTTCATTTATTGATTTGGATTTATCTTTATCGAGGGATATAAAAATGTTATAAAAAGTATGAAAAATTAATAGTGTCTGTATTTATCTAGAATTATTTTTTAAATAATTTAAAGTCTTTTTTAATGGACAACTCTTCAAAATTATAAATTATTTACTTTTAAAGCATTGAAAAGGAGGGTCTATTCAACAATGTTTTGTTTCATTTTCTAAATGTTGAAAAGGAGGGGTTAGGACATGTATATTACTCTAAATGCGTGTTTTGGATTTCTGCTTGAATATTTCTTCTTATAGTTGAAATTTTAGAAGTTGATTTTGATGAAGCTTAGTTTAAAAACGTGAAAATATGTTAAGAAAATTTTATCTATCTATAGATAATATAAACTGATAGTGAACATAACATGTTTAACAATTCATTCTCTACATATTCCTATAAGCGCTTCTCATTATAGTACAATGAATGTGTACTCAAGGTTTTGGGAATTTAGTGGCTACGCCTTCCCTATTGAGTAGAGTGATTGAGTTCCAGGGGCAGGACTCTAAGATAGTATCTATCAGGGATCGAGTACAAGCTAGTACAAGATTAGGTGGGTCAGGGCCATCTGCCACGAATGGTAGTATTCCTGGGATAGGGACTCCGATTGTGGTCTCCTCCAAATTGGCAAAGTCGAGAGAGGAGATCCTTCTGAACTCCATTGTTCCTCGTTTCATGCACAGATCCGTGGCACGAAGATGTACTATGATCTTAGTCGCGCATTACTTAGAGCAGACGAAGAGACAAGTCGGGGATTTTGTTCAATGATGTTCCACGTGTCAATGTGGATATATCGAGAACGAGGCCAAACAGGTTACTCTAGCCATCGAGGTAAAGTGATGAAGGAGCATATCACGATAGATTGTGACTCCACTCTTCCATGGACATCATGCACAGATGCAGGTGGGTGATAGCACACCAAATTTTAACTAAGTTAGCACATTTTTCTAGTTTTGCATGACCTTCACAATCGAGGAATTCCCATGCTGTACATACGATCAGAGGGCTCCATGGGCGCCGCCCATAGTATCGATTGGGATCCTGTGCTTACAACTCGCTCCGGGAAGAGTTTCCAGAGAGCTATGAAGACACAATTGAGGATGAGTACTGCTTTTTATCCACAGACTGACGGTCAATCAGAGAGGACTATACATGTGTTAGAGGACATGCTAAGAGCATGCGTCCTGGATCTCAAGGGAAGCTAGGAGGAGCATTTGCCCTTGGTTGAGTTTGCCTATAACAATAGTATACATATGGCACCCTATGAGGCATTATATGGGAGGCCATGTCGATCTTTAGTTTGTTGGACCGAGGTAGGAGAGATATGCACCACGGGTCCGGAGTTGATTAGTGACACCTCTAAATAAGGTGGAATTATACGTGAACGCCTTCTCATGGCTCGAGCTTGGGAAGAGTTACGCCGACACATGGCGACGACCTCTAGAGTTTGAGGTGAGAGATCAAGTGTCTTCTCAAGGTTATGCCTAAGAGATGAGTTTCGACTGTGTTTGGCAATAAGTTTATCGCGAGATATATCAGTCCTTTGAGGTACTGAGATGGTGGGTATAGTTGCCACTGGGCTTGGCACTACCACTAGTTTATCGAAAGTGTTCAATACGTATTCCATGTCTCCATGTTCAAAATACACTCCAACCAACACTCATAGCGGATTGTAGCGAGCTTGTTGCTGATAGCGATTTGACCTTCAAGGAGGCCAAAAGACGATCATGGATAAATGAGACCAGGTTTTTACACGCAAGACTCATGAGGGCTGTGCGATTCCGTGCTATGGTGGCATCGTGGAGTGGAGGAGGCAACATGGGAGCGTGAGGACACGATGCGTACTACCTATCCTTTCTCATTTAGGGATGAATGTATGTTTTTTAGTCATTTGGTAGCATTCAATGACTGTTGCATATACATGTGATTGTGTATGGTTGAGTTGAATTCTCGGAGGAAATTCTTTAAGGGAGGAAGAATTTAAGACTCCGAAAGCTAAAATTTTAAATTTAGCTAGGAGGGGTAAATGGTAATTTTGTTGAATGGGACAAAGCAAAACCTGTAATTTTTTTGCATCTCAAATGACGAGACTGATCATCGTTGAAATCGGGCCCCCGCAAAATCTAGTCACCCAGATTAATTTTGTTGAATTCCGAGACCGTCGGATTTTTCCCCGAATTTCGAGGCAACGAGCGTCGAGTGAACCCCAAAAACGGGATTTTTATAAAAATCTCGAAAATTTTCAAATATTTAAAGAATGTCCATTTACGATAGATGAAATTTAAATCGGGACAAAATAAATTGTTTCGGGGCGAAAACGAACAAGGAAAGATTGACATGCATCGCAATGTGAGTCACATGTCTCATGTATAAATATCAAGAAAATATCTAAAATAAAAAATATCTCACAATTTGGTCTAGAACAAAACGTTAGAGGGAGAGAGAGAGGAGAGTAACCAATCTTCTCCTAGCGATTTTATAGGGTTTTGCTACCTAACCCCAGAGTCGAGAGCTGTGCTGTACCTTCCACGCGACGGCAGCCTACGCTGCAGATCGTAATTACTAGATTTTCGCTAAGGTCCAAGGTTCGGGTTTTCAAGGAAACCGTGAAAAGGCGATGTGCTTGGAAATCACGCTATTTTAGGTAGGGTTTTTCTTCTACTCTATGAATTTCTTTGCCTATGGCATGTGTGTGTGTCTCCAAGGGAGGTGTTGTCCAATTTTCCCCTTCGACCCCATGACTGTTTTTTGGCCTTAACTTAGTCATCACTCATCCGAATTGAGTGATTCAAATTTATATGTAAACTAGACTTATAGGAGAACTTATCTCCTTGAAATAGGTATATCCAAATTCCAACCCCTTAGGACCTTAAATTCATTCAAAGCAAGATGCTACTGTGCGTTAGAAATTCTTGGTGGGACACAATTGTCATTTTTCTGATTGTTGGCCTCCAACTTTGAACGGCCATAACATCTTTATCAGAACTCTATTTCGAGTGTTCTTGAACTCTATGGAAAGCCCATTAAGTCAAGATTCTAGCCATATGCCTGTGGAGGACAGTGGTTAATCATAACTTTGCTGAAATCTATGTTTTGCACCAAGTGTGCAGTTGCTTGTCAGGTTGATGTGAATAGCCGGGTTTTGACATGAGCATTGCATGGCCTGTTGTAGGCTATTGTATTGGGTAGGAATTGCCATGAGTTAGCCTAAGGAAGGCTGTATGACATTATCTATTTAGTCATGGACTGATGGATGCTAATATGCTTGATACGATATCTATAGATATATATTGGCATGAAATATATGGCACTTATATGTCATATATATGTTTGCATGGTGGTAATTGACACGGCACAACCTGATGAGAATGGTTCATGTAGTGTGCATCATACATATAACATGAGAAATTGTAGTGACATTAGCATTGCATATGCACAAGGACATCAGCATATTTGGTATGGTCATCCATCATCAGTGTTGATGAATGGGTAATGAGCTCGTACTTTGGACGACGTCCAATAAATGTCTCAAGGTTTAAAACATAAAAAGAAATATAAATAATATGTGTTTAAGCAGCAAGAAGGAATCAAGCAACCCCCTGTGAAAAGCCTAAAATACGTGGGTGTAAGAGACCCGTAGTGGTGATCCGAAAAGCTCCCATTGAACACTGGGTGTAAGAGACCCACTGTGATCCAAAAGTCTCACAGCCTGTTAAGACACTGGGCCGCACATCACATGACTCTCGAGTCAGGATAGAGTCAGATCGACATTTGGGATTAGTTACCCATCTAAGACTGCATCTATACCAGTTTGAGCCTTAAGGGCTCTGTGATATGTGTGTCATCGGTACTACCAAAGGACTCGTTGTTACACTTTGGCATGTATACGAGGGATTCGTGAGTGACTCCTGATACAAGATGAAGACATACCATGCATGGCATACGACATTCATGTAGACATTTTCACTTGGATGTGTACAAGCGATTTCACTATCAGATGAAGACTTAAAGGATTAAACCTCAGAGGGAGATTATCACCACCGGGCTTTGCCTTTTCACATTGTCAGGACATCCCTTCGTGTATAGGTCAAAAAGTAAAAGTGCAGACCCGCATTCGGGACCGCACATATGAAGAAAGACGGATGTGGCTGGACCATATTTTATATGTATATTGGCAACAATCGCTTTAATATATCATTTTCAGATAAGAGTGTATAATCAACTCTTGTAAACATATCAATACATAGTTGCATGTATAGTATCTGTGGTATGGTTGAATGTAATGAGTGGTTGCTATGATTCATGAATGACTCTGTGGTATATATCGGGAAATCCTGATGGGTCATGTGGATGTATTGTTATACAGGTTGTATTGATAGGCTTCCTATACAGTAGGAGACTCTATCCGATTTTGTTAAATTATGGATCCCGGGAGCAAATTGGGGACATGATGGCGTAGAACAAGCCACCCGACACCCACCGGCTTCCGCAGTTGGATTCAAGTTGTTAACTGACCCCTGTGATAAGGGTGTCACATAATCCCCACACTATCTAAATCTAGTATTTTTCTAATTGATGTGGTAACGACCATTATATATCCTTCCAATGCCATTATCTACCCATCCCACATAGCCCTACACATTCACTTTTGTTCACATTTACCCCCACTTTAAAATTTTAAAATTAAACCCTTATTAAAACATGAAAATTGAGTTAGATGTGTATTTTAAAATTTTTATTTAAAATTTAAATGAAAATTAGAGATTGATTTTTTTTTTTTTTCTGATTAGATAGGAGAATTATTTTTATTTACAAATTAATTTTTTCAAAATTAGATAAAAATTAATTTATTTTATGAATAATATCTAAATTTAACATTTATAATGAGGATTTATTTTACATGGTATTTTATTTTTCAAAATAACTTAAGAAATAAATTTTATCATGATATTGTTATTTTTATTTTAAAATTTATTACACCATTATACAAATTTTGAATAAATTATAAGTGTAAGGAATTTAACCGTTTAATGAGGATGATTTTTCTCATAGTTTTTTTTAAAATAATTGAAAAGTATTTATCATAATAATTTAATTTTTATATAATATTTTAATAAATTCATAAAAAATAAAATAAAATAATTATGATACGTAATTTATTTTAAAAAATAAATATCATAGGGAAAATATCTCAGTTTTGAGTAAATTAATCTTTAAATAAAAACGATTATCCTATCTACCCCATGTTTAAAAAAAAAAAAATTATCTTTTGATTTGTTCTATATTTATATAATATTTGTATAAATTTGATGTCAAAAAATATTCTAATAAATTTATAAAATGTCAAAAAATTCTAATAAATTTATAAAAAATAAAAATAAAATTCTTATGATAAATAATTTATTTTTGAGAGGATAAATAACATGCGAAAAAATCATCCTCATTATTAGGGAAGGTAATAGGGTGGGTCTTTGCATTCCCGCCTCGGGGTTTAATATTCAAAACCAATGTCGGTTCAGGAATTATAACATTTGCCACGCCCCGCCCCGAATAGATAAATACTTATTTACCCTTTATATATAAATATAATATTTTCTTCTTTAGGCCTTAGGGTTGTCGTTTTCACTCACGCGCTTCCATCCATTAATTGTTGCTCCATTCTCAAGCATCCTGTGGATCGCTAAAGATTGTAGCCTGCACAAAAACACCTTTCCATTGAAGAAGTCCCGCAACAACTCAAGTACACTGGGATTTTATTTAATTCGCCTAACAAGAACAACACCCACATGGACAAAGCTCTTGTCCATCTTAGCATGTCATGTACACTCTCCATGGGCTACATAAACTCATAAATAAACCCACATTGAGCTCCTCAACCAAGACGGTAATGGATGACTAGAAATCAATACCCTCATACAGAGAATCAATTTCAATGGTGGCTAAAAAATAAATATCATAGGAAAAATATCTAAATTTTGAAAAAATTAATCTTTAAATAAAAATGATTATCGTATCTACCCCAATTTTTTTTTTTAACTATATCTTTGAATTGTCTAATATTTATATACATTTATACTATGATTTAACTGCTACCATTCCGACGAAGAGGAGTCACTAGAGAATTTTGATGATGAAGGATTTCAGGTGTTTGGTTTTATAAATGTGATTTAGAATTTTTTCATTTTAATCGTTGAATGAAAGAGGAATAAAATGCTGGTTACTGCCGTGAGAATGAAAGCAAAGTCGACGGATGATAAATTTTCCGCCATCTCTGCCTTCTTACGAGCTCATATCGCACAACCACCCATCTGGCCAGTTTCCTCTTGGTTCTTCGTCTTCCTTCACTCAAATTTCGACATTCGGTACAATGAATTCTAGAGTGATATTCCAAAGGACATTTTTGACTTGAAACTCAATGCTATATTCATCAACAACAAGTTTAAGTCATCTCTACCGGAAAATGTCGAGAACTCCCCCCCTATTTATGTTGTTTTGTTCGCAAATAACAACTTTAATGGTTTCCTTCTATTGAGTTTGTCGAAAATGGAGAAAACGCCTGAATGAACTTATAATTGTAGGAGAAAACACTTTCTTCTCCGAAACAAAACCTTGCAAACATGGGTTACAACATATACCTTCTTGTAATTTTGGAACACCAATAGTAGCCAAAGGAAAAAAAAACTGATGACAAATGGAGGAATGATTCTTATGAGTCACAATCTCCTTAAAACATATTCGCCGTCTACTTTGGTGCTTGGAGAATATCACACTGGCATTAGTCTCCCAAAATGAAACAACTTGATGAATGGTCAAACAGCACCTCGCACCACTCCCACGAACTAGGAACAAGTTTGCTCTATCTATCACTGTCGTACATTACTTGGTGGTGGATGACGACTTTGGCAGAGCTCTTTAAGCGCATTTTCTAGAGGAGATCCCACACCTATAAGTAAAGCACATGGAGATGAAACTAAGAATGGAAGAAGGATGAAGCTTGACCATTTCCAGTTCAACTAAGGAGAATTAAATAAATTGTCAAGCTACGGGCATGGTCACGGCTGTGGGTCACCCGACGTTAAGACCATCAAATGTGTCCCTCGTTGGCGGACTCGCCTCTTTCAAGAGACGCGGAATCGAGACTATAAACATGACCTCGACTCTCCGATTCATGTTGCTGGTCGATTCTCTAAGAATCACAAACATACATTTTATTTAAAAATATCCTACGTTTGTGAATCATCCTAAATGTAGAGAAAGGGTGTTTGTACTGTGGAATTTTGGATATAGATTCCATTCCAATGATCCGATTCTCACCTAAAGCATTGAAGAAACCATTTTCTAGGCCTAATAAGTACGCCTTCATTTTAAGTTGAAAATTATGACATTCTCAGACGTATTTCAATAAAGGTTATCTTGGTGTTTTGGTCAGTTTATTTTATTTTTTATACAAACCAAACCTTCAATGTTTTCAACCCTTTGATGATTGTTTCAGGGGTTAAAATTTGGTATGGATGGAAACATCCGCTGAGAGCTTTCCAACAAGTATTTTTTATTATTCCGAGTTATGGTTGATTTTTTTTTTAATGATTTTTCAAAGTTTTTGGAAAAGTCAGATTCCCCTGCTTTTTTTTGTCAATGATCTACGATAATGTCTGGCCGATGACCTAAGGGCGTTGTCACCGCAGACTAATGACATGGTCATTGACCGTTGATCGTTGACCGACAACATTGATTTATGTCGACTAAACGCTCACCTACTTCGCTTGACCTTGTTTAATTCCGCTTTCTGAAATTTTTTAAAACGCTTGTTTTTAAATTTCTTATTCACGAGCATATTTTCAAGGAGTTTACATCATTTGGTATTTTTTTAAAATGAAATGTGATTTATGCCTTATACGTCTAATGTTAATTACATTTTACTCTGCATGAGCGTGGGATAGGAATGTTTCGCGCTTGATCCACTAGGTATAGAAAAGATCCAACTTATTTATTGATGAACATATTCATTTGATTTACAACAACCAAGTGGACATTTCATGTGACCTACAATGAACATTATGAGTAGCCTGTGGAACAACATATGTGAATAAGACTGATTCCTGTTTGATCCATGGGAACATGAGAGAAATGAACTTTACAAGAAGGATGTTTACTTAACTTATGATAATATTGTAAGTGAACTGAATCAGAAACTGGAGCGCCAGATACAAAGTAGTATTATGTGATCTAGCAGGTCAATGAATGAATTCCCATGGATGAATAGAATGTCTAAGACATTGACATGGAGGGAATTTGCTGCGAGAGAATATCCACCCAACGTATGATGAATGAATTGAAAAGGCATTAGACATATTTAGTAGATGTTTGTTTAGTGTCAAATATGTATAGAATATTTATATGATGTAATAGAAATATTCTTTTCACATGCAACGAAATACACTTTTTTTTTTGTTTTATTTTAGAAAATGTGCAAATATGCTATTATTTTGTGGGAATATTAGGTTGATGGTATAGTAAATCTCACCTAGTAAGTCGATTGGCACATGTTTAAATTGAGCACTAATAATAGAACTCATAATATGAATTGATCGGCTTTATAACGATACTTTGTTTATGATACTGTATAATACACAGATTGGTTTAGAGATCGTGACATGAAACGATATTAGAGATTGTGGATTGTGCTGATTGTGATATTTTTTTAATTAGTTGAAAAAATGAGATGGCTATTACAAAAAGCATTATCATTGACTGAAATCAGAGAGACAAACTAAATGATAAGAATTATGATGTATGGCATCATAAAATTCAGTATCTCCTAGAAGAATAAGACATGTTGGAATCTATCACACAACCAATGGCTGAGCCTGAGCATGGAAACACTAGTCAGCATAGACTAGTATCAAGCATAAGTGCAGGGATAGAGTTGCTCGCATACTGATGCTGAGAAACATGAGAAATGACTTGATGTTGCACTTTAAGAAGCATCGCTTATCCCTGAGCAGTTTGAGGCATTGTCATGGTTCAATATGGTGGGACCTCGACTACGAGGCTACGATAATGGACATTTGCTGGTGATGCTTAGAAGCAATCCAACCACACATGAGGAAGCACATGACTATCGTATCTATGAGATAAGTGAGCTAAGGGTCTTAGCCATGGGTTAACTAATGAGCATAAGGTCGAGGCTGTGATGGGAACACCCCATGCATAAACCTTACTCACAATGACAACATTAAGACTTTTACAATGTTGCATGACATATCGAGCTTGAGGAGGATGGAAGCTTCTTATTGATAAACCTTATGTGGTCTTATCTGGTGAGTCACTGAGAAAATTGGAGTCCTTGTTTCAAAGCGAAATAAATGGAAGGGAGTAAAGGTAATAAAGCGGAGGAAGGAGCGATCTAAAGCTGACTTAGTAGAAAGGCAAACACAAATTATTGGAAGACACATAGGCAATAAAAAGCAAGAGCATGAACTGTGATTGTGGGAGGCGTGAGTGGCTACTCAGTGCATATGTTGTTAGTAGTTGCTTGATGTTAGCTGAGTTTGTTCCTTATTGGATTGTAGACTTAACAGCTTACCACAAGCGAAGGGACCCGAGTCGCACCATGGTTTTCATATGTTTGTGTGGCCAGGATCCTTAACACAACGAATTAGAAGTGAATTCCCGGTGACGCATTATTTTCATGTGATTGAATTGTGATGATATGCTGTGAGATTCTTAGTGATCGTGGAACCACGAAGAACATGATTATGATCTGAAGACTCAGTGAAACCAGGCGTGGCCAGGTAGATAAAGAACTAATATGAGTAATGGAAAGTTTAGAACAAATTACAGCTGTGAAACCCCTTTTCCTTTGTAATTATAATATGACTTGATTTTCAAGCCAGCGATGGCGTGGTTTTTTGAGCGCTACTATCCATGCGAAGAATAAGAACGGAGGGATTCGATTGGTTGTGGAAGTGGCCACCAAGGCTTGATTAGATGAAGCGGAACCAGAATCCGGACCTTGATAAATGAGATCGAAACGATGGAAGCATTTAACTGCTATGTTATTGTTACGACCACGACCTCCATTGCCTTGTCTATAACCACGATTGAAACTTCCATTGGCGGTTTGAACCACTACCATTAGATCGGTTATTATTGTATGATTGCCTTAGATTGTCCCGAACATAATGTGTTGGGCGATCGACAAATTAGCGAAAGATGGTCAGACGATCAAAACGCCTTTCGGAGCTTTGAGAAGCATAAATTTACGACTCGGGAAGAGAAATAAAATCTTGATGAGAAGTCGAGGACTTACCCTGGCCAGCTTCATATTACGGCCTGAACCATACAATAATATCTGGTGCCTCATAGTCGAATAATGGTTGACAACAAGAAGATTGTCAACAATACCATGCATTTTTCAGAATGTGTTCCTCATTAGGATGAGCCTTTCTTTGTTGACTGAAGAAGAAGGCGGAGTTGCAGAGTTCGTCCCATCTTTCTTTTCAATTATGATCAAATGGCTTATACCATTATATAAATGATTTCATTTACTTGATTAATTTTAAGATAATTTCATGCATCTGATAAGAGAAACTAGACTCGAATATTTACAATCTAAATTCGATAAATACTAAATTATCGCCTAAAGTGTCAATTAACAAATTATAAAATAACGAAACTTCGAGATTATTTCCTAAACCTAATTAATAACTAGAATCAAGTCTTGGAACCAAATTAGTAGTAAAACAAAAACATAAATTAGATTTGACAAGTGTAATTGTTTATTTAAAGGAGAAAGTTGTGCATGTTGTCCACCAAGGTCATCTTTGAAACATGATTGATTTGATGACATATTGTGAAACCACAATCTAAATTTTTTTTAAATATCTAAAGTGTTCAAAATTAATTAAATCTAAATAATAATTGAAAGTTAAAAACACACTTGGAAAACATAATCTTTAAGCCTTCAACCTTCAAATCTTCAACCATTAATTTCTCAATCTTAGATGTCATGAAGGGTTTTATTTAGAAGATAAGAAAATATAATAGAAAGTTTAGTCTTTGAAACTCGATATACCTCGATCTTGAAATAATTGATACTTTTCTCTCTTTTCCTCCTCTAATTCCTAAAACAAACTCTTCAGATATTATGATTACCCTCTGAACCACCAATTTGAGAAATACACGATCTAATACTTTATGCCTTAACATTCATGATTTGAATATTAACTAGCCATACAAGAATCATGAAATTGAATAATATCAATCCTGACATGAGAGGATAGAAGACACATTACCTTATTATTTGAAACATGAAACTATTAAATCTTAAATAGACTATAAATCTTTAGATAGAGTGCAATAGAGTACTTTATTTGCAAAAAAGACCTGAGTACCTGAAGGTGTAGGTAAGGTGTAGGTAAGTGATTGTTGATATGTAGAATTAATGAAATGAGAGAGATAATGTCTAAAAGTTAATTAGTGATTGATGTATTTTATTATGATTTGAAGAAATTTTTTTTTTCTAAATAGATCATAGAATGTGAGACTACATTGAACATATTTGTATCATGATCTATGTTGTAATCAATCATTGTTGTGATGTATACTTAGGCCAATTAAGCAGGTTGCCTTTAATTTCTTGTAAAGTTTGAAGAATTATAATTATAATCATTAACTACTTGTTTGTGTTTTGTGTATTAACTGATTATACTCCTTTTTGTTTTCCTAGAAGCATTGGAAAAATAAGCATGTTATACATAATAAATATCTGAGCCTTTTTTTAGGACTTAGATCCCACATGGCGGAAACCATCAGGGATCTTTAAATTATACTTAGCACAAATATGAGGATCCCGAGTTACGTAATTTGAATTTGTAACTTCAGTGGGAGGCATTAAGATAGGCGGATATTAGCGGTTTGGCTTAGGGGAGTAGAGCTTGGTGGGGTTGATTGCTGATTTGGCAGTTCGAGTCTAGTCGAGTTTGACATCAGATTGAAGGGTTGTGAGGAGCTCAGCGCCCTCAAAAATTGCATTCCGATCGTCAATGAGGCACTTTTACCGCAGTTTGTTCCTTCTTACCTCGGCGCAGGCTAGAAGAAACGATATTAGCCTCGAATTACGGCACCTACCGTATCGCAGGCGGGCTAGAGAGGTAAAGTATGGTCGAGGCGAGGCGGGCTCGTAGGTCGGGAGCTTTGGGGGCCCGGGGCGATGTCTACTCCGTCCCATCGTAGGCGAGATTATGGAATTAGTCGAGTTATCTGGGGTATGTTTCTACTCTGAACTACAGTGTTGCATCTCATTCATTCATCATTGCATATTATTGTGAAAGGAATTGAAGAAACTATAAGGATTTGAGACGGAAGAGTATCGTTACATGAGCTCTCAGGAACTAGGGTGAGTGTTAATATGATATGTCAAGATTGTGAGTTAGAGATCTCCTGGATTCTATTCACTGTGGACTTGAGGGTCATGTACATGTCAGATTTTGATGTCATTCTTGGCATGGATTGGTTGACGGCACATCGAGTCGTCATTCATTGTGATCGTAGGAGGATTCTACTACTTGCTACACCGCGGGATGGCATTTGTGTTACTTTCAAAGATGGCATGATGCTGCAGGGCCAGGTGGCCTTGACTGCGGGTGGCCACTAACGCCGGTTGATGGGTTGGCTATGACCTTGCCACGGAGGATAGGCGAAGGCAAAGTCGGGTCACCTCGGGTTGTTTGTGAATATGATGTTTTGGGATGGTGCAAAAATTACGGAGGATGTAGACTTCATGATTGAGTTACCACCTGGTACATCACCCATTTCTACCCAGCTCCGCAGGATGGCGAATTAGGATTGCGCGAGCTTAGGTCGATGCAGGGGAATAATTGGACGGAGGTTTCATGGCGGGCGCTTCACCATGGGAGGTGCTCAGGTTGTTGCTAAGAAGAAGGACAAGACCTTTCAACGATTGCATTGACTATAAAGCAGTTGAGCAGGAGTTCCCGATCAGAATCGGTATCCACTTTATCGAGGATTATTGATGATTTGTTTGATCAGTTGAGAGAGTGCGGTGTATTACCAGATAGATCTCGTGCAGGGTATCATCGATTGAGGTTAATGTGACACCGTCCCAAGGTCGCATGATGACAACCCATCGACTCTTTGCATACTTGTGTCTCATATTATGAGTAAAAATGGTCACTTAGGTGTCATCCAATCTACTTAAAGCCATCAACTATATACCATAGTTAAAGTTAATACATCTGCACCATCTGTTTATATATATTAAAATTTAAAATTCTAATACATGTTATATAAAAAGAATACCAAAGCCACATGTCGGCATTCTTCTCAAAGCGGCCTCCCCAATAGACGTTGTCCTCAGCCACCTCCACTGTACCTGAAATAATGATCCCTCGACGGGGTGAGCAATGCCCAGTAGTGATAATCTCCTACATGCGTTTACTCCCGCTAAATTGCACATGTAATGGCAACCCCGAACACACTCAGCGAATACATGATCCCTATTTGAATGTCATGCCCATCCCATGTCTAAAGTCCTCACGAGCTCCCTCACACATCATCGCCAAATGTGAGAAAAATACGATCTTCAAAGCAAAGGTTTTTGTTCTAAAGCACTTTAGAATTTGATAAAATCTAACCCAGACTGACCCTAGGCGGGTGTTGGATAACTCTAAAACGATCCATAGGCCCCTTCGCGTGAGATTGTTGGACAATCTCCCAACACAATTCTGAAAAATCTTTAGTTTAAAATCCACTTTCACAACCATTTTCTTTTTTATTTTCTTTCATGTCATGCACTCACACCTATTATTCTAGAGTGCCTCGGTGCATATGGAATGCATTATGCCATTTCCAAACAATTCATGCTAATATATTTTACATGCATATATTAACAAAATTAACTCACATAAATCATGTTATTCAATTCATAGCAATAACATCAAAATTAGCTCACATGGGCTAATTAACAATTCAAGCTGCAATTCATTTTTGATCGCGAAACAACCGCAAAAAATCACACCCCTGTGATGCGTGAACGGTGAACCACTGAAGCTCGACATTATTTCACGGCCCACCTGATAGGATTTTTCTTCACTTTCGGTTCAAATATTTTGAGGCCAAAAAGCACAGCCATCAGGCCTCGATAACTCCCCATCCATTAAAATGGCTCTTAGCCAAGAATAAATGCGAGGAGAAGACCCTACTTCTTGGGTTGTGGAGACTCTAAATCGGTGTCGTAGCCCTTGTAGTGTCAGATCAACTTTGCTTATTGGCGAAACGGAGGCAGAAGGTCAGAAAGCTGAAATCTAGAGAGAAGTCACACTTTCTCTCTCTAAACCGATCTTTCCCACTCAGCGCCAGTTCAAACAAATGGAGAAGATGATGGTCTTTCTTGTCTTATTTTAACCTTTTCATTTAAATTTCCCTTTGTGTCATTTAGTTTGATTTTAAAAGCTTTTGACTTGCTTTAATCAGCCATTAATCTCCATCCTCTACTTTAATCATTTTACGACATGTGTCGCATGGGTACATGTAGTAAGTGACTTTGTCATCACATGTCTCTCTTCTAGGCGCCATCTGACGCAGACGCCAGTGCCTCGGCGTAATTCATTTGTCTCGAGGTGCGACGAGTCGATGTGGTAGCTAGATTTGTGAAAGATTCAACGGTGAGTGGTTGATCATGAGATCTGAAAATTTGGTTGATCAAATTACCATTACCATTTTTGAAGAATTAGAATTTTCTAAGGTTTTACATTCTCTCCTCCTTAAAAAGAATTTAGATTACGAAATTTTGTACAATCTAATCACATGCATATGCAACGTGTGCACTGTCATGCATGTAAACTAGTTATTTAAGCATTAAGCGACCTAAACCCACGTACCTTCATCTCCTAAGAGAAGAGATGGGTGGCCCATCGTGTCCTCTCCATCCCACGTTGACTCCTCCACTCCACGGTGTCGTCATGGCACCTGCCCTCGCTCTTCTCCACGGTCTTGCGTCCACAAAACCTGATCCGATCTATCCATAATGCACATTGGTCCCTCTCGAAGGTCCTATACGTGTCGGCCTCGATCTCTCCCGATCCACTACATGAGAATTTGGATCAGGTGTACCTCTCAGAAGCATGGGGCATTGGAATACCTACCGGACACTTGACATCTTTGCGGTGATAAACCAATGATGCCTTCGATTACTTTGCCCTCTCGAGTATCTCGAAGGGGTCGAACCTCGATAGCTTCG
Source organism: Tetrastigma voinierianum (assembly GCA_016808115.1). NCBI lineage: Eukaryota > Viridiplantae > Streptophyta > Magnoliopsida > Vitales > Vitaceae > Tetrastigma > Tetrastigma voinierianum. Next base: position 107,373 of record JAEQBH010003925.1, on the reverse strand, counting down.
ACGCCTAGGGCGACCACCTCCTCTCTTAGGCGTCGCAGCCGAAGACATGATCACCAGGCCTCAGGCTACAGGGTCGGCGTTGTACGCCGGCGCCAGCTCTTTCTCTGTTTCACGTGGTGAAAGCGTTGTCGTATCAAGCTCGCAGCCTCGGGGCAGCCTGATGAATGGGACCACGGTGATGGATTCTCACCTCGGTCCAACATATCGATGATGCGAGGGCCTCCCATACAATGCACCTCATATGGTCATCGTATGCTCGCGATAGCTGATGATGTGGCGAATTCGATAAAGGCGAGTGCTTTCTGACTACCATATGATCCGGAGCGCATGCTTTCGCGGCATGTCCTCTAACACTGTATGGTCACTCTATACGGTGACATAAATACGTAAGATTTGGAAGGTACATGCTCATGGTCTGTGGTGGCTGCCCATAGCCTTTTGGAAGCTCTTCCAAAAGTGCGCCGTAAACCTCGGGTGTGACGCCCTAAAAGCAGGGTCAGTTGAACTAGCGGGTCGACCGCGAGATACTCTCGTGATGGTGTCGGGTGACGGGCATCTCTTCACGAAAATCGAGGCGAGAGTCTCCTTTGTCTGGGAGCTCTGCCTATAGTACAACACTGTCCCAATATTACACAGGAGATCTCATAAACAATTATAATGAGTAAAAATGGCCATGGGCTGCATCAATATAAATAAACATATCTGACGAACATACATATATCTCATAGTTCAAGGTTAATAAGATTTACTCTTATATGACATATATTAAAATTCACAGGTGTAATACATGTATACATAACAATACCAAAGCCACAACCCTGCTTTCTTCAATATCGGCCTCTAGGATGGCGTCTCCTCGATGCGCTCCTGTATGCGAATATATAATTCCTCGCAGATAATAATGCTGTTAATTGGAATCACCTTAAATGGGCTACTCTCACTTTGAGATGCATGTCTGAAATCTTTCTATCTCATCTTAGCATTCAATGAATCGATGATCTTCTTTGAATCATACAAATGATCAACTCGCTTTGAGTCCTCCCAGAGCTCACCGCTTACTAGCTACGTGAAATATTATTTTCAAACAAAGATATTTGTTTTAGTGTAGACAACTTTGATATTAGTAGTAGTGGGCTGAGCTCAGATCATTTAATTAATGGACAGCCCTCCGTGTATATCAGTTTGGTAGTCTCGATGATTGATATTTTATATAAGGCTACCTCAGATATTATAATGGACCTCTCGGAGTGATTGTGTTATTAGTCAACCCTCCGAAATACTTCTCTCTAGAAACCAACTCATGCACTCGTTCCTATTGTTCTAGGGTGCCCCAGTGCATATGGAATGCATGATGCCAATTCCAATACAATTCATATAACACATGCAAATATATAATCATGCATATATTCACATAATTTAAATCACACAAACATGTCATGTAATTTCACAATCCATTACATAAAAAAAATTAGCTCCACGTAGGTATAATTATGACGGCAATTCAGTTTGATTTACTCGACCAAACATTTTCACACAAAGCTTTATTTTAGGTGTCACTATTCATGTGAGCAATTAAAACCCTCGGTTTCTTGTTCATGGAAAATCGAGCATCGGTTCCGCCGTGGCGAACGTTTCCATGACCATTCGGCCTCATTCATACCCGAAACACATTTTATTTCATGATTTATGAAACAGCACCAAAAACGGCTGACACGGTCACGGACTATCACGGGCCATCCATTTGAGCTCCATAATTTTTCACACTCCGGTCCCAAGTTTTGGGATCGTCGAAAAAACCAGCCGTTCAAGGCCTGACCTGTCGAACATCATAAAACACTTCGCCAAGTGTAAAAACCCGATGGGATAAAACCCTACCTCGCCAGGTTTATCGAACTCCTTAAATCAGAGTACCCACCAGCGAAGCCCTCATTTGCGTAGAGCCACTTTTGCTTCTTGTCGACCAATTAAGAGGTCAGGATTCATGGCTCCTAGAGAAGTCTCTCACTCTCACTCTAAATCCCAATCTGGACCTTCACTGCCTCTCCTCCCTCTCCCACGTTTTCTTTTCCCCTTTTTAGTTGTAGGAGACGGCACTATTTGGACTTTTGTCCTATTATCATTTAAACTTTCCATTAATGACATCTATGTCCCTTCTTTCCCCAGTTTTGACACTTAGCACTATCTCAACCGTCCATTTCCATCATTTCTCTACTCATGCCACATAAGTAACATTAGTACATGTTATAAGTGACTTTCGTCACATCACGTAATAGTTTTACCGGCGCAAAAGCGATGCCTCAGCATTTAACTCATTACAATCTCGGAAATTTGGCGAATTAGACGTGTTAGCTAGATTTCGTGAGACGATTTCAACGGTGAAATCAATTTTGTCATCCGAGATCTAGAGAATAAATTTTGGATTTTTATCGAAATTACGATTTTGCCATTGTTGAGAAAATTGGAATTTTCTCGAGTCTTACATTCTCCCCTCCTTAAAAGGAATTTTGTCCCAAAATTCTAGACAATAACAACACAACACATGCATATGCAACGTGCACTCTACGTTAAATGTAAACTAGTCATTTAAATATTAGCAGCTAGCCGTGCCTTGGCCTCATGAAGAGGATAGAGTGGCCACAGCGTAGTATCCTGCGCTCTCATGTTGACTCCTCCACTCCATGGTGCGCCACTGGCACCCTCGCTGGCACCGTCACTAAGTGATCACGGCTATCCAGTACTTTGGTCCTCCTCGAAGTTCCCGTCGATTATCGCGACCTCGATCATTTGATCCACCACATGAAATTTGGATCAGGGTATACTTTACGGAGCATGGAGCGTGAAATACCTCATGGGCACACATTGACATGCTGGTGATGGCATGACCGGTGTCACAGCAGTGCCTACCCTCTCGAGTATCTCGAAGGCCCGATGAACCTCGGCGGTCTTCCGCGCTACCCAGAGACCTGTGAGTGTTTCATCTCGAGTCCTCCCGGGCTCTATCCTCGGCTCTAAGTCTACGTGATAACTGTAGTGTGTTTTCATCTCGCTGACATAACTCCGGCTTACACTTGAGCTCTTATTCATCTGTTGGATATTATCTCCACGGGTCACACCCACGAGAGTGGGATCTCTCCCAGGAATCTCTTACACTAACTCTGGGATTCTCACCTTGGGGATGCGACCTTTTCACTTTCACTTGCAAACACACTTTAATTACTCTTCATTTCTGAATCGATATGAGTTTTTCATTAGGCAAAGTCCCAAGAACCTTCGACCCGCACTCACGAGTGGTGAATGGCAAATCTTAGTGCACCCACGCTGACTCGATTCTATATTCTTTTAGTACACCTGACATAATAATGTATCTTGTGACACCCAATCCCGAGGGTCCACCATGAGCAGAATCTCGGAGATCTCTCACTCATAATCTCTCGACTTATCGGTCGTCTCTCGCTCTACATCATAGGGAAGAACATGTCACATGCACGGCTACTCTAGAGGCCCCTTAACCTCTGGCTTGATCGAAATTGTGTCGGTGTAATAACGTACAAGGTCTGATCGCGACAGCATTGATGCGTTTTGTCGGCTCATCCGTAATCAGCATGACATCTGACAACGATATATCTACCACCTAAGGTCCACCCTCTTTCATTTGCGCCAACTCACGATGTCACTGAGCTCGACCAGCTTGGCCCCTCGGCTATCTGTCTTCTTTGGAAGTGCTTAATATACTTACCAGCTGACTTGGTTCCTCGGCCGATACTAGGGTGTGGAGAACCAGAGCAAACTCTCCTATTCTCTGGCCCCCAACTAAATTTCTGTTTATCACAAAGATCACGGGATCACATCTCTAAGAGGCGATCCAGTCTCACATGCCAAATCCATTACTGGTCATGAAACTTGTGTGACGAGGAAGCCGCTACGCCTTTTCTGAGACAGAAAAGCCACGATCCTCCTCTTGCTGCAACACATCCAGGAATTTATCTGGCATCCTCGTCTGCTCTCTTATGGTGGGTAGTCTGACCATGAGTCCATGTCGAAGTAGCGATGTCTGTGATCCACGCCCGAATGGAATCTTGACCATTCTCGAGATCTCATGTGCCATTGATCCCGAGAACTGGTGTCTCGAAGATTGACGTGGTGGGGTCTCGACTCATCACGGCCTCGACCTTCTACCGTGGGTCCAGCGTGGTGTACGATCTTTGCCGCGCCGCGTGTCGAAAAATCGACCTCGATAAACAAAACTCGCGCCTTTGAACTTGGCATACGGTGATGGTCTCGGCAAGCGTAACAATCCTCGGTGATACTCATGCTCTATACGATTGGGGTAGATCAAAATATCATCGCGAAGACCACGTAATGATGCAGATAGGGTTAGAATACCACAACCATGAAGTCCGTAGATATTCTTGGCATTCGATCGATCAAGGGCATCACGTGGCTGAAGTGCCCATAGCGTCTGGCTATCTTAGGATATCTGTTCCACCAACCCGCCGGTGATGGTAACGGTGTGAAGGTCATCTTGGAGTAGACTCATGGCTCCTACTCTCAGCGATCGAAGCAAAATGCGATAAATCACCTCGGTAATAGATGCAGATTCAGCGATGCGTAACCACTGTTCAGCACTGTAATCGTACCTGATCGAGAAGGGTCTTTGTCCTTCTTCTTCGTAAATAAAGCCCGGGGCGCCCGTGGTGAAGTCTTTCGTTAATGAACCCTTGTCCGATAACTCACATGCCGTGGATGCAAGGTCCTCATGACTGGTGCCGTCATGCGGAGTCATAGGATGGGTGAAATCTCGAGTGTAATTCAATGCAGAGTCTACAGCCCTCTGTAGGTAGTCGGTGGAGTCATCTGGAAAAACATCCACATGTCGCACACTACTCGAGGTGGCTCTGAAATCGGTCTCTCCCTGGAATCCTCTACAGGGTAAGGCTCGCTAGCCCGACAGCTAGCCCCATCCCGACACCGGACTCAAATGATAAAGGCGTAAGGCCGTATCTCATGCTTGCCCTGAAATATCTGCAGTACCATCCTGCGTATGGCGATAACCCTCCTACACTCCGATCGATACGCGACCATAATTTTATCCATTTGCTATATCATGATACAATCAAATCTTCGCGATACAATTTTACGCGCTGAACCCTTCTCGATCACGATACAATACTTATGTATTATGATACAATGCCCTTATTAAAATGGTAGCCGATCGATTTACCCTTTTTTTTTCTTGTTTTCATTATTATTATTATTATTATTTTTCATTCTTCGACCCTTTGGAAATCTGAAAAGAAATATACCTATATATATATATATATATATATATATATATATATATATATATATATATATATATATATATATATATATATATATATATATATATATATATATATTTTTTTTTTTTTACCTCATTTTCGGAATACTCAAATAAATTTATAAAAATTTATTTTATTTAATTTTCTTTAGTTTTACAAATTGTAAAACCTTAGAAAATAATTTTCTTCACCTCTAAACCAAATAAATTTATAAAATTTATTTTCTTTATTTTCCTTTTCTTTTCAGTTTTTACCCATTGTAAACCAAAAAAAATTTTCTCCACCTCAATTTTTTTTTCATTTCCCAATAAACCAAACAAATTGCCCAAAATTTATTTTATTTATTTTCTTGTTCGAGTTTACGCTGGCAAACTCTTAAATTTTCGCATCACTTGTTTTCTATGTGTGCTAATTCTGCACAAACTAATCTGCTGTCCCTGACATAGTATACACCATTCATCAAACATTCACATGATTACATCATTTATCAAACAATCACCTAAAACACATGCATCACGATTATCTAGTTTTGTTCGTCTTTCCCCAGGTAATCTCGCCACATGAAACCTAACATCGAGACCACCTAGTGGTGATGTTTTACACCTCAGACCTTGGCTAGCTCGAATCCCCTCAGCCCTAGGTACTGGTATGCAAGCTCACGATACTGCAGTTGTGGCGCCCAAAGCAGGGTCAGTTGACTACTGTCAGCAGCGGAAACCTTCGTGAATGTCGGGTGACAGGCATCTCCTGTCAGGCGGGAGTCTCCTTTGTACGGGAAGCTCTGCCACACCTCCTGAGCATCTGAAACGATCGATATAACATATATGGTGAAAAAGCGGCCGCTTGGGCCCGTAAACCAATGCTCATCCAAATAATCCCGACTATATACCTGGTTTCAAGAGTTAATAATTTACTCTTATACAACATATATTAAATTTACACTTGATTCTAATACATGTATCAACAAAACGAAGCCACGACAGAAACTCTTCAAAATCGATCTCTAGAAGAGTCGTCACCTCAGACGCTCCTGTACTGAAAATAACATCCCTAAATGGGGTGAGCTATCGCGAGTAGTGGAATCACCTAAGTGGGCTACTCTCCACCTAAATTGCATATGCAATGCTCCAAGTAAACACACATTCAAGAAAATTCGTGATCTACTTGAATGTAAAGCAATGACCAAATCCAGGAGTCTCATAGAGCTCCCTCACACTTGCCTAAGCCACCGTATGCGAGAAAACATCATTTTCAAAACAAGGCTTGTTGTTTTCCAAATATACTACGAGGAAGTGTGTTAAAAATCCTTAGGACACATAGAACGAATATCATGAGACCCTGGAAGGATCAAGTCTGGCTGAAACGATCACATTTCGAAGTTATATGAACATTCTGAAGTCATCACGTGAAATTTTCAACAAGCGTTTTGTTTTCTTTCATTACTGTATCATTTTTGCTGACACCGAGTTTTGTTATATAAATCGTTACCATTCCAGCTCGTTGCTGCGTACAATTATATAATCTTATGCCTCTTTGCATGGTTAATCACGACGCCGTGTGTGATTCATAATGTTACGTGTCAGATTATTCTCATGTTAAATTTGGCAAATCGGTGGTCGGTTGGATACGACATACACATTCTCACAAAAATTGATAGTGAACATATTCCATTGATGGCTTCCCTCAGAATAACATTGTATTCTACCAGTGGTTGCGCCAGTGTTGAAAACCATGACCATTTAAAGGCATCTGCATCAGTAAACAGTTGGCGCATAAATCATACCATTAACGACCTAAACAGTGCATTGGACTGTCACGGTAGTACAAGCAGGCTCCATAATTTTCACACTTCAATCCCGAGTTTTGGGGCCAGATCAAGCAATGGATTCGAGGCTATGACCAATCGGCCCATCAACAGCTCTTAAATCCAAGGTAAAACAAGTAGGATGAAACCCCACACCTCACGGTTGTCAAAGCTCCTTAAAGCCAGGAGCCACGCGTAGAGCCTCTTAGCGTGAGCTTTCCTTCTTGCCTCAGGAAGATTTGGCCGATTCGGATTAAGCGAAGGGATCTTAAAGAGAAGTGGCACGCTTCTCTCTCACAGGAATTCCCCGATACTCAGCCAGCATCACCCTCTCTCCTTTTCACATTTTTGGCTCAAAATGAAGAGGCGATACTATCTGAGAATTTACGTCTTATTATCGTTCCTTATTCACCTCTAATGCCTTCAAATCTTGGATTTTCGACATTTGACACTATCTCGGCCTTCCATTTTAATCATTTCTCTACTCATTCAACTCATGTGAGTACATGTTATATATGACTTTTGTCACATCAAATATCGTTCTATTTTTAGATACTCGGTGCCTCGAAAAAACGATGCAAGTCCGTATCTCGAAATTCGGCCCGTAAATTTAGATTTCGCGAGGCGATTCAATGGCTGAAATCTGTTTAGTCATCCAAGATCTGAAAAATTTATTTTGTGGAAGTGCGATTTTGCCTTTTTGGAAATTGGAATTTTCTGTTCTACATCGGGTCCCTATCGGAGCCATGGATCTTTGGTACTCCATGTAATGGGATTATCGAATGTACAGCGGCATAATCTCTCGATGGGAAGGTCATCGCACGGCGGCTAGAAAATGTCTGCAGGCGCCGTGGCCAGTCCACTATCTTATCGCATCACATGTCCTGTGGGAGTCGTAGCAGAGTGGGTCACAAATCAGTGATGTGCTCCCGCCAGCCATTACTCGATGGCTAAAGTAGCTTTCTTTGGCCTTACGGTGCTCGGCCTTAACACCAGTGATGTGAGGCGTCGTCGATCAAAGTCCCTACATGTCTGCGTCTCGTTCAATAGTGCGGGGCGAAGATCACACGGGTACATCTTCGTGCCACTTGGATGCCTGACAATCGAAACGGTGAAACTGCTGATCTCGCTCTCTAAATCGATCAACTAGGAACCACTACGAGTCCTCTATCACAGAAGACTACCATGCGTGGGTGGTCGACCCTCGTCACCTAAACTGGCCCGTACCTAGTCCACGATGGACAACATCTCGCGTCCACATCCACGAGACCGATCCACTTTCTGCTCGAAAAGCGATTAGTAGCTACTAAACTTCTAGCATTGCCACGGGCACGATCGTTGTCACTGCCAGCCTAAATTGTCCCGAATAGACTCGAAGCGTCGCCACTCTCGAAACTATACTATGATACTCAGTGACTTAGATTGAGTGCATCGGCCATCACGTATTCTACTAGGGTCTTGTGCAAAGTGAAGTCATAGTCCTCTAGGAACTCCATCCATCACATGTTGCCTCATGTGAGGTCCCATTGCATGAAGATATACTTTAGAAATTTTAGTGCAGTACATCTGTTGCTGCGCCATATAAATAGTGGCCCAATCTTTAGTGAGCTACGGCCGCCAACTCCATGTCGTGTGTGGGAGTAAGAAGTCTGCTCATGATTCTTATTTGTGGGAACCATAAGCTCTACCTTCTCATTGCATCAAACACATCCCGATCTGAGCCCTAAAGTCATCACAATACAGCGTGTACCCCAGTCTGTCCAGGATCAAGATGAGGCTTGATGAAGTAAGCCTCCTTTTCAGGCTGCAGATACCTCCTCGCATCGGTCATCCCAGTCAAGCAACCTCCTTAGAATTCGATCTAAATCATAGGTCTTCGCTAATCGAGAGAAATCCTCGATGAATTTCCTATAGTACCCAGCCAATCCCAAGAAACTACGTATCTCGAAGATTGACTTGGCCTCGACTCATCACGGCCCTCGACAGCGGGTCCCAGGCCGCTGATCTTTGACACCACGTGTCCCAAAAATCTCACCTCAATAAGCCAAAACTCGCACTTACTAAACTTGGCGTATAGCTAGTGATCTCTCAACAACTATAAAACAATCCTCAATTGATCCTCATGCTCCCTCTCTGACTGGGAGTATATCAAAATGTCATCCACGAAAACCACGACAAACTGATCCAAATAGGGTTGGAATACCTATGCATGAGATCCATGAATCTTTCTTTGGCATTCGTCGATCGAAGGGCATCCTTTATGGCTTCCAGAAGTGCCCACGTCACAGCGTCTGACGATCTTGAGATATCTGTCTCCCCAACGCCTCGGCTGATGGTAACGGTCTGTCTATCTTGGAATGCTTCGCCTCCTCTTAGTGATAAAAAAATCGTCAATCGGCAATGATGCAGATTCTTGGCCGTAACCATTCAGTGACTGTAATCAATGCAAATCGAAGTATGCTTCTTTGCCCGCGGCGGGCGGCGTGTGGTGAGTGGTAACAGATAATCAGACACCGTGAAGTATTCGTGTTTGGACTCGAGTTCCTGCTGACTGGCGTGCCATCTGTGCAGTCATAGATGGGTGAAGTACAGTGTAACTAGATCTGAAGTCTATAACCTCTGTGTGGAGGCAATCCGTGTCATCAGGAAAAACATTCTCATGCTCGGAGACTACTCGAGGTAGATCTAAGTCACAGCCCTCACCTCGTCCACCACAGGGTAAGGCTGACTATCCAGCATGGTGTCAAACCTGGACTCGATACCGTGTATGTAGAGCGAAATGTCATGCTTGTCCCCCTGAAATACAACACGAGTCGCAGATCCAGGTGTGTAGCGGTAACCCTCTTAAGCTCATGATCGATGGCGACCACGAGCATCGATGATCCATCCCGAGATGACGTCGAACTCTGACATGTCCATGACCCTCGGGTCCACTTTGAGTAGAATTCCTGAGATCTCTAACTCGCAACCTCGACATATCATCCCTATCCTCGCCTTAATCCCTAGGGGAGAACTCACATACAAGGGCTCCTCTAAGGCCTCGACCTCTAAACTGACTCATCTGGGTGATCACGTGATAAATGAATCTGACACGAATCAAATAACACTCTTACATGCGTGAGATAGCAAAAAACGTGCCTGTATGACTGGCTGATCTGGCGGCTGTTGATGGTATAGCGATAGACACGCCTGTATCCGTGTCCTGCGCGTGGGGACTGATCCTCTGCCTCGGCCCATAGTCTTGCCCCTTTGGCCTACATTATGTAGAAGTCTTAGTCTGCGGCATTTGTTTTCCCTGGGATGACGGCTCCCATTATCTTAAGGTGTGGAGGAATATCGTATCTCTCATCCCACAGCTGGCCCCGGGATGTCTTTGTCCAGAGACACAGGGATCCTTGTCTCTGAGGCCCGATCCCCTCCTTATATGTCAGAGACTCGCGGCAATGGTGACACACCATGCACTTTGTTGGCTACTTGACCACGATGTCCACGGCCGGATGACGCTGACCTCTAGAACCGGCGTGAACTAGAATCATGCAGCTGTACCAGAGACTAGAAGGCAGTAGACTCCTTCCTCTTGCTCTGACACGTCGGGGTGCTGAGCATCCTCGTCTGTCTCTCATGGTCATGGCGGTCTGACCATGGTCCATGGCATACCAGGCCCGAAGTCTCTGATCTTGCCGAATGGACAATCTAAGTCCATTCTCAAATCTCCTGCCAGGTTTGTGGCCACATAATCGTCAGCAAAGCGAGCTAACTCCATGAACCTGGCCACATACTCGTCACAATCCTGATCCACTTTGCCCATTTCTACCAGAACTCATGAGCCTTGACGTGTCTAGCAGAGTGTCAGGAAAATACTTGCCCGTAGAGAGGCTACGGAATTTTGCCCATGTCATTGCCTCTGGGTCCACTGGGGTCTTGCGATTCCACCATACTTGGGCCTCATCTCTGATTTGGAATGCGGCTAATTCGATCTGATCGCATGGGGAGGCAATCTCCATAGCCTCCCGATGCCTTCTCGACACACGCCAGACAGTAGTGCGCCTGCGCCGGATACCCTCTCCCCGTGAATATCGGAGGGTGATGTATGAACCTCTGGAGTTACTTGGACCTCCAGCCTGGCACTAGCCGTGTATTAGCGGCCAGTAGCGATCCCGACCTCGTAATTTTGTTGGTGTCAAATCGCATTGTTGATGCTTGACTCCGTACCGGTAAGACGACCTCGTCCTCTCCGCGTGCCATCTTCACACATATCAAATGGAAAGTTAAGTTTTGTCACGGTATCTCTAAGGTGTAAACCTGACCGAGACCTGTTCGCATCTGAAAAAATTTCCATACTTTAATCTTCATACATGACAGTGACAGCGGTGTATGGAAATGTACGCTATGTGCGTGAGTACCTGCGTCGCCCCAGTAATGTACCAGTAGTACGGATGTCGATCATGGGACGAGGTGTATTGGCTTCTGAGGGTTTTGCTTCTTAGATAATATAAAATAGGCGTGGCTAGGAAGAAATTGGTATGTGAAATTCCGACGTAAAAATTGTGATTCTAATGAATTCGTGTGAAGACTAGGGTTATATCACTGTCCGTTCAATGGATTATTTCTTAAAGATATTATTATTCAATATATTTTATAAGTTGTCGATGAGGTGATCCCACTTACGAGATATCCTCTCTCGAGAGTGTCTTTATCATGAATAGGTTAGTATATCTACATCGAACTCGAGTCTTCAGAAATACTTAAATGTTTACACAGCAAGAATGACACCTTGGAGGATAAGATATCTCTATTCTGAATCAGGCTCTACCGGATCACTGGATAACCTCATCTCGAATCTCGGATCTCGGTCATGATTATACAGTATTGGCGAGACATCACCATATATTTAGAAATCATAGATATCGGCGGATCTGAACAAATTGATAAATAATTGAATAATATAAAGTACTAAACTTTAATCCATCAACATATAATGAGGGTTAAACACAACCCTAGATATAAATCCCAAACATCTTGAATGAAAAGTAAAATATTTAATCTCAAAAAACATCTTTCAATATCAAAAAACTTGAAGCAGTACAAATCACGGGCACTTCTTGATACATGTCATACTTCTGGAAATTCATGCACTTGTTGTCGCCTCCAGTACCTCGATTCGAACCATTGGTGCTTTAAATGATGAGGTGCGGATCCGTCTTTGGCGTTGCGGCGTTGAGGCGTCGCGGCGTTCCCGGTGTTATTGACTTGTATTGACCCAGCGTCGCGTTGGGAGCGTCACGGCGATGGGCGTCGGCGGTGGGCGTGTCGCGGCGTGGCAGCCACTTTCTGCATTGCTCTCCATTACTCGATTTGCTTCCACGGTGTGCTCTTTTCACATCATGCACTGCCGTTCAGGCTTCGATCATACTCGGATATGGCCCGGGAAAAATACATATTTAACCATAAAAATAGCGCTAAAAACCTATAAGAAAAGCGGGTATACTATGAGTGTTTAGGCACTCATCACACTGAGCTTAACTTCTTGCTTGTCCCCAGCGAATATGGACTCAAACCGAGGACACACACCAGGCATCTTTGAAACTAACACTAAGGCGGTGTTGCACATGAAATAGAGGATCAATGTTTGGGCCAGACTCACACTTCAGCTATTTGTTTTTGCTCGAAAGTTCACAAGATGCGCACGGATGTTTGACTTTCGGAGGAACTCGGTTGAAATAGGTGGAAGTGACTAGTGCCTCAGATTCCATGTGTTGTTGATAACCTTTCCCGATGACCACATGTGTGTATAATGAATGACCTCCGAGTGTATGCCTAGGTTAGACACCCCCCAGAGCTCAAGCTCGACTCACCTATTTGGAAGAAGCTAACTAGGAAAGGATGAGAAACGCACCCTTTTTTCGTATCAAAATACCTACAAACTTCCTAAGAACACAAAGAAATTGAAGAGACCTGATGCCAGTTTTAGATGAGTGTTCATGGCGAGGGATCCATTGGTGACTCCCACGAGTTGGTTAAGAATTATAGGCATTAGTTCCCTTGAGCTTCACCCGAACACTCAACGAACTCAAAGGCCTTTAGGTTGTAAATCCATCTTACACATCGTGTAGCAGGCGGTGAAGTAAATGACTCCCGGCCAGGTTGGCCCAGGCATTAGGCTTTGAAAGGCCCCTCGGGCGGCGTGCGGGATTCAATTGAATGATCCATGATACAATTCACAAGACTCTTTTGACTTTTTCTTCTTTTTCTTTTTCTTTTTTTATTTATTTTTTTAGTTGAAGGGCTCAATGGCAATCCTCTTTTAAATTGTCCCACATCTGCTTAGATAGTTAGAATCTCCCATGGTTTGTCGAGCTTTGGTAGTTGGTCTAGAGCACCTATACCGCATGCGAGAAGGTGTTGTGAGTGAGATCGGATCATGAAATAGTTTCTTGACGCTACAGAGATTGGTTCACTAACCCTTCACCTATTCCAACCTAATTCTAGAGCATCAAACATTGTATACCCGATCTTCCGCGTCATCGATAGTGAATTCGATCCAATTTGATCCTCGACTTTCAACACTTGGCACACATACACAACTACCTACACATCACGGCTACTACATATAAGAATGAAAATGGGTTACCTTATATGATAACACATGACTCATCGATGTTGAAGAGTAAACTAAACATAACCTGACTACTGTCTTTGAGCAGAAAGCGAAACACTCTTTGAAATACTAAAACAAAACATAACTAAACAAAATCGCTTGATCACCACCCCACCCCCACCAGGCGCCCCCACACCCCGAACCGGCTGATGTCCCAACGGCAATAAACATAAAGTAAATTGAAGGGATAGCAGTGATCAACGGTGGTGGTGGTGGAGAAATTTGAAAGTAGAAAACCCCGGGAGAATTTGTGCGTCTACGGGCTGCAAGGCTTCTTCAGCTGGCGCTGAAGAATGGTGGCTGATTGGCCGGTCCCGATCTGCCTTATCGTACGAAGAGCCCTCAGTATCATGTGGCAGGGACTCGGTGCTCTGGGTCACCGTCCGGAGGCATCGGCGCTCGGTGAGGAGCCTGGGTCCTCGGGATCGGGTGAGATTTGGAGGAGGGGGGCGCCTCCCCGGAGGTTCTTGGGATGGTGGTGGGGTGGGTGGGGCGAGGGTGCGATACTCTCCTAGGGATCGCCCGGGGGATCATCTGGGCTGATGGTCGTCTTATTTCGTCCTCGTCAGGAGCTCATAGTGGGAATCATAGACCCCCTCAGATTCGCGGGACACCGGTGTGTCCCTCTTGACCAGATATAGTAGCTATGGGGTGTAACCAGGGCCTCATTATCGTCGAGGGCACCCTGGGCTCGTTTTATGACCAAAGATAAAGGAAGGGGTGCCCCAATTCATCTTTGCATCCTGGTTATGGGGATGGCATCCTGTATAACACCTTGTTTATCAAAGTATATCTGTGCTGATGGCGTAGTTAAGGGGCACGCTTAGTACATCACTTCACACCGTTCGTCGTCGAGATGAGCCATGACGTGATGAAATGATGCGGATATAGAGTATGAGGCCAAATGCTTGGCCTTGAAGTGGGCCCGCATGGCGCTTGCTATTGACTTTCGCTCGCTGGAGCCATTGGTGATACCACCGTATAACCACCGAAGGTAGTGGGGTGCTGAAGTATGGGCCGTCGGAGCGACTCGAAGGGACATGCTGCAGGCGCAATAACTGTTGATCACGACTCGCGCTAAAATTGACCCGGTGCGCCGCGCGGACTCTTGGGGCGTGGGAGCGGGTGGCGTAGAACTCGCTGCTCGTATTCTTTGGATGAGAGTGGTTGGCACGACGCCATCCCTTAAGCGCGATGGTCTTCGCGGAAGAATCTGTCGAGTGAGTGAAACCCTTTCTCCTTTATGAGTGATCGGTTCTTATGCTGAAGATGGTCTTTGACCGATCGTGGCACCCTCATTCCGACGGCGTGATATCGTAAGTGGGGGTGGGTCCTCATTCGAATAGGCGGCTAAAGCGGTAAGCGATTACGCCTTTACTGCGGACATTGGGGCTTGAGATTCAGCGTGGTGGTGGCGCGATTGGTCACGTGACTGGACAGCGAGACACCTAGCATGCCTGAAAAAGCCGCTACCCAGGGTGTGCTAACGACCCTAAAGGTGACTCGAAACTAAATAGACCTAATAATACCCTAAGCTTGGCAGACCTACTTGGAACCCTACAGACCAGGCGTGAATGCGATGGTAGCCACACAGATGGCTTCATAAGTGCACCAGAACCTAATGCAGTGTGGTGGGAAAATACCACGGTGACAAGGAACTAGTGTCGGAGCGATTGTGTAAAGGGGGTATTTGTAAGAGGTGCCTGAGAGGAAAATTCGGCAATGCCGGGGCCCTCTGGCCGGCGTGAGGAAGACTCCAGAGCAAGGACGGAAGGTGGGTGGTGATGCCTGGGGTTGAGAGGCGAGGATGTAGGCGAGGTGAAAGCAAAATGGCCTATTTTGGCACCAAAATAGAACAGCGTCGGCGGCACGTTAAAGCGGCGTAGGCGTTGAGAACAGCGTCGGCGAAGTGGCCGGCACGAAGCCAGCGTCGCGGCGTTAAGGCCGCGTCAGCGGCGTTACAAAGAGTGGAACTAAGCGGCGTGGCGGCGTTGGGAAGCCAACGTCGCGGCGTTAGTCAGAATTAACAGCGTCGCGTTGGTATCAACGTCGCGGCGTTCGAGAAACTCTGCAAAAATTCCGCGTCGCGGCGTTGATTACTCAAATCGCGAAGTTCGAGAAGTATAAAAATCGGCGTCGCGGCGTTGGAAATCCGCGTCGCGATGTTAGAACACCGTCGCGTCGGCGTTGAAACTCTGTCGCGGCGTTAAGAGGAAGAGTAACATGGACCTCGCGAGGCGTTTAAACGCGTACGCGTTACGACTGGCGTCGTGTGGCGATGAAGAGGGCCTCCAAAATTTGTGCATTGAGGATCCGCGCGAAAACTCCTCCTCTTGTAAAGGTGACTCTACGGACTTGTAATGCAGAGAAAAAGGAAAAGTTTCAGAAACGGCAGGTTTGCCTCCCGAGCGCTATGTTTAATGTAGATTGCTTTCGGCGACCTGAATCTCGATATTAGCCCGGACGGTCATATGATCGCTTACTGCAACCGTCTGCTTTGTTTATCGAGGAATGATTTGCTTGTCTGCGAGAAACTGCCCCTCCATAATCGTACAATGATTGGGTGGTAATTTGTGAATGTGCCTTTCTCGGGGATGTGTAACCACTTACTTAGTGTAGAAAAGACCTTTATTCTGTGACCCAGGACCATGGGACTTCATTCCCTCGGAAAGAGCTGGCGGGGTGGTAAAGAACTTATTTATCTGGTAGACTCCTTTAAGTAATGTGTTTGTCTTGCCGGGCTTTAGTCTTTTCCTTATAAATGCGGGCGTTTTCATAAGAAAGCCGTTCTGAGATTAGCTTAGTTCAGGTTGGAGCGTCGCTTCTCGTAGGCCAAATGTACTATCCATGTTTAATGTCAGTGGCCCCGATAGGCTCGATGCTCAATTCTATAGAAGATGACACGCTTTACCATAAGCGATTACGAGCGGTGACATACCAGAAAAGGAGTTTTAAATCTTTGTCTGATCACTTGCGGAGTGCATCTTGAAATCTTTTGAACCCGATCCTTCTGTTTGATAAATTGTCTTCTCAGAATGGACTTGATTCTCGATTTGATACCACAGCATACGTTTACAGCGTTTGTGGTTAGTATCTGTGAGAGATGCGATGGCGTGCCCCATGCTTTTGAGAGCCATATCAATTACCTTATTGCGAATGGGTACACCGATATCTGTGATGATATAAAGGGGTTCCAAAGCGTGAATATGTAGTTCAAGTGAAAGCCCGGGACCCGACCTTGTCGTTAGTGCGTATGGGATTACTTCCACCCACTTTGGGGCATAGTCGCGACAAGATGTATAGGATTCGCATGCGATGCGGAAATGGTCCGGCAATCTATCCCCCGCCGTCCATGGTCGACCTCGAAATGGGATCTGGATGGCTCGTCCTTTCCTAGAGATGTTCCGTCGTTGACATTGTCACAAGCAGTGGAAGCGAATTGATGGCCCATCTTTAAATAAGGTAGGCGGTAAAGCCTGATTGAAGCACCTTGGCACAGCATTCCTCACAGCCCACGAAGTGGCCACCCACATGGTAGAGTGTGGCTTGATGGTTAGAATGTTGTGCATGTCATCTTGAACACATCCTCCTTATCTCTTTTTGATGCGGTAGCGATTAATACGTAAGAATTATGGCTCCACTCGATAGTAGTGTTTTAATTAATGCGAAAAACCTCTTTTACCAGCGATAGTTAAATTAGGAGGGATTAGCACAGCCACGAATAATTCACATAATCGCGAACCATGGGCGCCTCACGTCTCGATAGCTAGGAGTTTCTCATCTGATAGTCATTCAGTTTATCGGCATCTCTAGCCCTTCCAATCGTGAAGATGATGCGCCCACTAGGTTTTCGGTGTCTTTCTTGTCTTTAATACGTCGAATTCTTGCGACAATAGGACCCACTTAGAGATTCATCGGGTTTTTGCGTCTTCTTAGTCGCCAGTATAGCAATGGCGAGAATGATCGGTGTGCACCCCACCTGCCTTGTTGCCCGATCAAATATGGCCTTAATTTGTAAAGCAAAGACAATGGCCAACCAGTTCTTTCGTAGTGGCATAATTCCAGTGACATCATTATTATTCCCGGGGTTCTACTGTAGCGTAGTAGATTACGAAAGATTTTTCTCTCGTTTATACAATGTTGTACCTTGATCGCGAAGTCCTTTGGCGTCCACACATGAGATTCAAATGGAAAGGACCCGATCGAGACCCTATGATGATTTGAAACCAACATCCTTCAACGCGGGGAGTACATGCAAACATTGTGAATCAAACTCAAATGGGATCCCTTAGACTGGGAGGTTAGACAACGGTTTCTGATCTGCGAAAAATCCTTGGTGACCTTTATCAGAATCCGACGTGGCTAGAAACCGAGATCCTTTGGAGTGAGGGTGGAGCAACTTCTCAATTGCTTCATGATCTCTAAGCCCTATCTACCTCTCTATCCCTCTTCATGCAAAATCCAGGTCCCCAAGGACAATACCCTCTTGGCCTGCAAAATAGCACTTTTCAGTGGAGTACTAAGTTGAATTTTCTTCCCATCTTGCCCGATCTGACTCTTAAGTTTTCTAAACAATTGTCGAATGAATTTCCCATTCTTGAGAAACTAGTCCATGAAGATCTCAATTATCTTTCAATATATCTGAGAGAATATGGCCCATCATACATCTGAAAAGTACGGTGCATTACCTGGAGTCAAAGGGCATCACTTCGAATCACGAATGTACCATAGGGACATGTAGATATCTTCTTCTCCCCGATCTTGAGAATTTCGCTGATTTGGTTGTGGCCGGAGTATCATCAAAAAACAGCCGTATTCATGGCCAAGCTAATCGATCGACATCGATCTAGGCCGTGATGAGCCAATCTTTCGGGTAGCTTTATTCAGTTCGATAATCAGCCTACAAATCCTCCACCCGTGAAACTATTGAGAAAAGCTGATGGAATGTTGTTTGATCGATGACGATTGTTCCTCCCTTAACCGACACTACATTGGAAACACCATGCATTGTGTAAAAATGGGATAAATCACCCGAATGTCTAGCCATTTAAACCTCTTTCGGGACTACCTCCTTCGTTTGGTTGCTCCTCTGCGCACTGAAGGTTTATGTCCATCTTCACCAATGCAAAAATCGATGCATGCACATAGAAGGAGTGAATTCCTTTTAAATCGGCTTTGAAATTCATCAAGGTGCATGTTTGTGATCTCGAAGGACCACAAATAACTTCTCTTCCTCTGTTGGGTCAGAAGAGATGGATATTTCATGGTAGTGTAGATTATTCAAGGTATGCACATACTTGAATGGTAGGTAGGAGTTTTGTTCCATCTTAGATTGGTTGCTCGGCCATAGATGAGGACCAGGCGTTTTAACTCCATACAGCACAGAGATTGAGTATTTCCTTCTGTTGTGTCAGAAAGAGTCCAAATCATTTAACATATTCTTACGCCTCTTTCGGGTTCTCGAGGCCTCGTTCTGCCCAAATTTGGCCTGAAGGGTCGATGATACCGCCGGTGAACGCACTATGGCCTCATTTGCCTTTTGGAAGCTTGGTATCACTTTCTGCCCGGATTGTCTCATTTCAGCGAACACGTTGAACTTGACCCCGTCTTCTGTACTCTCGATTTTTAATTCCTCCCCTCCCAGACATCAATCATTGCTCTGCCAGTTCTGAAGCGATCCACTTGAGATTATGGGTATTTCTTTATCTTCCTCCATGTATCCGATCTGATGAATCTGAAGATAAACTTGTCGACCTTTACTAAGACATCAACTAATTTACCTCTCGGATGGCTGTTAAGTGCGTACCCTTGAAATTTGAAGTGTATTTGTGGTTGGGCGGGCCTCACTAATCCCGACGTTTGAAAGAGTAATGGATGGGGCTTGAGATTAATCTTGCTTGAATCCACTGTGGGGCTCTGAAGATGGCGTTTCCGATGGTCACGAGGATGATGACCACCTGGGTCCTTCGAGCTTTTGCGGCTTTCTGCAGTGGCCTTCATTCCTCCGATTAGTGGTGTTCCGAAATCAACCCGATCTTCTCTTAAGGGCGAATGTACTCATAAATTTCACATAATGGGCATTTGCTCTAAGGCATCAGCCGAATGGGATATTGATCAATATAACTTTTGAACATCCATGAATTTAGTGAATTGCTTATCCGGTTATGCTTCTTAGGGACGTTGTGGGTAAGAATGGCGAGTGTGCATGATGGGTTCTCTTGGGTTAACTACAAAATTCATTTATTCCTTATTCTGTCGATATTATTCGTAGGGCTGAATGAGCTTTCTCACCTCTTGCTCTATTGCGGATTTCCCCTTGGTCTCCAGTCTTTACCACTTCTCGGCGTAACTCGCGGCATGTTCATTTTAGTCTCGTCACCGGGTTTTATTAAAGTTGCCGTTACAAGGAACCGGTTGCGCGCTTTTGGTCGATCAAGTTTACCATTTGGCCTATTTGTGCCTCGAACTTCACCGGTGTGGCGCCAGTTGATATTTGGGTTGCTGCCGGCTGCTGCGTGTTTGCCTTGATTTTCTCATTCGCGGCGAGTGGGAGATTAACATCTATCGAAGACGTTCTAAATCCACCTTTTCTGGTAGTTCAGCGGATTACGATTATCCGATGGCGTATTGTTACGATTCATAGCCACCGTACCCTTGAAGCTGTTATTATTACGGTTAGATTGTCACTTTTAGCGATTTTGATTATGTCGCTGTTTCCCCCATACGGCCCTTACTGCTGTGATTGATTATGATTGAACCTTGGCGTATGCGAAACGCACTCTCTTTGCCAAAGTTTCGATTGGCGACCGTGCTGTGATGTCCCTGGCGGTCCGCGTAACTCCCATGGATTTGATGCAGTATGGTCCGGCGGTTCCTTGGCACAATACATTTATTATTTTGAGCCGAGTTGTGCCACATGATTAACCAAATTGTTGAGGACATACATTACTCCCATGCCCGCCATTTACCGGTGTAGCCTTCTCTCGACATTTGATTTAGTGTTGATCATGTGACATCTTCTAAGATTTCATAAGCGGCTTGGTACGGGTTTTCTTAGAACCATGATATATACGACTGGTAGCCAGTGTTCTTATTTCTGGTTCCTGGATTATTATAAAGTATGAACTGCATCCATACGGTGATCGGGCAATTATTGGGCATTTAAATAATGGTCGGTAATCATCCCGTACGCCGGAGTTCTCTACTACAGTTGTGTAAAGTATTAAATCTCTTGCAGAATTGTCTTGATTTCATTGATGGGAAGAACTTTGTGGCGCCTTACAGGCAGGCCCAGCTTAGGCGGATAGACCAGTAAGGACCACTAAATCACTTTCGAAATCGCTCAAAATCATATCTTTGCGGAAGGCGATTACGAAGTGGGCAAGCCCTTAAACGCGTTTTATTAACAAAAATCCATTTACAATGCAGGCATCGAAGCCTTTTCAAAATGATTTACAAATATAGATGTTCGGTATTCAAATTGTTTATACAAAATATCCACATATCAAAAAAGAACACATGAAATAGGTGCATAGGACCATACTCAGAGTTTCTTTTCTTTATATTTCGGCGCTCCTGATCTTGGGTCATTATCGATCACTATCTATCTTTCGGTACTGCGCATTGGTAGAAACAATCGCTGGCATTTTCATCTTAGTGGTTTCTCTAAAATCCATTCTCGGTTCATCTCTTAAATCAATTCATACAGTTTGGCAATTCAAGAACTTTCAATCTTTTGGATGATCAATATAATGCAATACATATACTTTTATTATATATATATATATATATATATATATATATATATATATATATATATATATATATATCTGATAAAGATATAGTTCATTGATCATCCCTTAAATACATTTTCATAATGTCAATATTTCCACGATCTCAAATCCAATTCAAATATGCTCACAATTTCGAATTCGATTCTGCACTTGAGGTCAGTTAAGAAAATCAATTCGATTATTACTGATAAATTAGTTATAACAATCAATTGGAGTTATGCAAATCAATTCGGGTTATGCAAAGTGATTGATTATGCCCTTATAGGAATTTAACTATATCTTCGATATACGGATATGAGTCTTGAAGCCACGGTCCCATTTGACTGGCCGTATCAAATGGTTTATAACACAGTGTTACCACAGGGCATAACGTTGGTTATAAACAATCAAATAGTGAACCTTCTAGATCTGGACAGCGAGGCTGTGTCGATGACACATCAATAGTTGCGATCTTGCTAGACCACTGATGACACCACGTCGCCCTTAATCTTTGAAATGGCGGTTAACATTCTGTGGGGCGTTTCAAATCCTTTTATAACCAAAATATAGTACAATATATGCGCTTGTATCGCAGTTTATTTTCAATCTAATCATGAGGAAATTTTTATATGCAAATATTTCACGATCTACTTTTCTCAAATCAATTCAATCAATTCAATATGCTTTTAGAAAAACATACAGAAAAACTTGGAACGAGGAATAGGAGTTGGTAGAACAAACTAATGTTTCAGTTCCAATCCTTGGAATCTCAATCACCAGTTTGTCTTTTCCTCCTTCTTGACCCCCCATTCCAAAACCATTAAAGAATAATATTATTCATGGTACTAGTAGTTTTAGTTAGGATTAGTTTCGGAGGTTATTACTATGAGTTCAATTTAAACAAGCTATATATAGATGGATTCTTGACTCGATGGGCTTTCCATAGAGTCAAAAGAACACCGAATGGAGTTCGGACGAAGGAGTTATGACATCAGAAGTTGGAGGTCATACAGTCAAATCTGATCGACAGGCAGACCCGAACTGGACGAGCTCGTCTACCTCAGTCAAACATCTTCTATACTCTTAAAGAATATTAATGCCTGTTCTCTTATTTCTCGTGGAAGCTTTCCGCCAGAGTCGAGAGCACCAAATCGGAGTCGAAGCGAAGGAATGTATTACCGAGTTGGAGGTGCATGCGTAGTCAGCACGACGGGTGACCACTGTGGACGACCTTTATTCCGCTATTACGTACTTGTTGGTGGGCGACCCTTTATTGGTAGACGACCAGCATTGGCTTGTTGATGACGGCTGTTGGTGGGCGACCCTTTGTTGGCGACCCTTTGTTTGGTAGGCGACCCGCTGTTGGTGGGCTGACCCTCCTGTTTGACCATTTGGGTAAAAAGACCATAACTGGTACCAGTAAAAATTGAAATTCAAAAGCCTAACATCAAGTTCATTGATGGGACTCCACAATTTCCATGAAGGACTTACTGTAAATTCTCTTTATTTCTTATCCAAAAACCCATTCTAAAGGTGTTAGTTGACCGTGGACAAGCGCCAGGCAGTTGCTTGGGCTGACCTCATTAAAAGGACTATAACAGTCTACAGGAGGTCCAAATCTAGAAATTCAAAAAGCCTAACATCCAAGCTAATTGATGTGGCTACAATTACTAGAAAGGACACTACCAATTTCCCTTCACTTCTATTTTAAAAGAATCGGCTCTAAAGGTTCAGCTGTGCACTACCACAATGTAAAGCTTCCATAGTTTAAAATGCAGCAGGCTTTTCACTAAAGTGGGATAACTACCCTGACAATCCTTAGGGTAGAAGAAGACCAAGTAGGAGAAGACCTACCTCATGGAGTTTGTCGAAGTCCAGTTCAGGTCTCTGCTTGTAACTCTGCTTGTCACTAGGAAAGGACTTCCCTTAGGCCTTGGCAGGAGACCTATGGTCAGATGGGTCGGAAAATCTAGAGAAGAGTGGAGCCTCTCTATACAACTTTTCCCTTTTCTCTGTTTTTCTTTTCTTGTGGATCACTCTTAGTGTACTTTTAAAAGGAGAGGCTTCCTCCCTCTTCCTACATGCCACATGTCATTTCCTTGATTTTCCTTTTACTCATTTATTTCTCCTAATATCATAGACATATAAACTTATTTACAATTGACCCTTGGGTCCCCCATTTCTGATTTCTATATTTCTCTTTTCACTTTAGGTTCATTACGGATTCAACAATCATCTAATCCAATATTAAAAAAATTTCGGAAAAATACGAGTTGGCTCAGTCATACGAATATATAATAATTTTTATTATAAAAAATTTTAGGGTATTTTTGAGGGTGATATTCTCCCCGCTTAATAAAATTTTGTCCTCTAATTACCTTAGTCAACAGGTTGTGAATCTTGCTTGCCGCATAGTTTTCCTCACACTTTCCCCAGTGACTTCTTCGGTCTTATGGTTTCTCAGCGACACCTTGACTAACGAGGAATCTTCTTATTCAGTAATTCCTTCACTTCTCCCAGAACGAATCTTTCTTGGCTCTTCTTCATATGTCAAATACGGCCTCAGCTCAATTGTCTCGAAGAGACCCCACATGTGGCTTGAGTCTGATCGGTACCTCAGTATGGACACATGGATGCTTTCCAAGTCGGGAGGGTAATGCCAATCTGTATACCAACGGTCCCTTTCTCGAGCACTTCATAGAGTACAGATAAATCTAGGGCTCAACTTGCCCTTTTCCCCCAAATCTCATCACCTTCTTCAAGGCGATCTTAAAACACCTTTTCGCCGATCTCATATTGAATATCTTTTAACTTCATATCGGCATATGATTTACGTGTCTATCGGTGGCCACGCAAATCTCTCTACAATCATTTTTCACTTTTTTCTTCGAGTCTCTTGTATCCAAGTCGGGGCCAATCACTTTTTTTTTTTCAATTCCGTCCAACACAATGGTGTTCTACATTTTCTTCCATATAAAGCCTCTCAAGGCGCCATTTATTTTGATTGGAAACTATTGTTGTACCTGAATTCAACTAAAAACAGTAATGTTGATCTGACTACCCTCGAGGTCGATCCACCTGACTCCTTAACATATCTTCCGAATGCGGATCACTCTCTCCAGTTGTCCATCCGTTTGTGGGTGGGCATTTATGCGAAATTCAGTCGCGTGCCCGAGGCCTCTTGCAATTTTCCCCCCGAAATCTCAGTAAACCTCGGATCTCGATGCGAAATAATGGATATAGGAATCTGCATGTATAGAACTATTTCCTTGATATACGGCTGCGCTGCTTGTCAAGTGAATAATCCGTTCTCAGTAGAAGTGAAATTTGACAGTTGTCGATCTACTACGATGGCGAGTCATGCCTTACTCTGTCCCGATGGTAGCCCGACCACAAAATCATGGTGATTAGATTGTTTAAATCCCGGTACTCTAATAGTTTGCAATAATCGAAGGAACTTGATGCTGCCTTTACTCTTTGACACACCAAACACTTGGCTACAAATTCGACACATCTCTTTTCATCCGGACCACGAATGACATTTTAAATCTCGATACATCTTTGTGCTAGGGATGGATAGTAATCCTTATCTGCCTCTTGAGTATGGATTCTCAAATCATTACCGGTCGGGTGCACACAAACCGTCATATAATCTAACCTCCATTTTAAGTTCCTTTGTGAACTTCCAGTTTCCTTACCATTTCTAATGTCCCGTTATTATTATGGCGACAATTTTCTCTTCTTTCCTTTGTGCCTCACAGCTTGTTCAACAAACTTCGGTCTCGCTATCGGTTCTGCCACTCTGATACCATCATCATATAATGACAAATGTTCAAAGCTTCAGCGTTCGTGATGACTCTACTCAAGCGTCGGCCACTACATTGGCCTTTCCGGGTGATAATCAATTGCAGGTCATGTCTTTTATCAGTTCCATCCATCTCCGTTGCCTCAAGTTAAGCTCTCGCTGTGAGGGCAAATACTTAAGACTCTTATGATCAGTGTAGATGAAACACTTCTCTCCATACAAATAATGTCTCCAAATTTTCAGCGCAAATACAATTGTGGCCAATTCCAAATCATGCGTGGGGTAGTTCCTTTCATGCGGCTTCAACTGTCTTGAAGCATAGGCTACCACTTTACCCTCTTGCATTAGGACACATCCAAGTCCATTTGCGGCGCATCACCTAAAAATCACATTTCTCGCCCGGTCGGTTGAGTAAACCGGAGCCTCGGTTAAGAATGCTTTTCAACTTATCGAAACTTCTTTGACATTTTCACTCCATTCATACTTTACATTTTTACGGGCAATCTCGTCATCGAAATTTGAAAACCCCTTAGCAGATCTTACGCAGTATCTGCTAGTCGAAACTACGCCTTACGCTGTATAACATTTCTAGGTGGCTTCCATTCAACAACCACTTATTTTCTTTGGATCTACTCAGTTCCTTCTTTCGATACTATATGCCCAGGACACTTCATTCTTCAAAACTCACACTTGCTCGGTTTGCATACAATTGCATTCTTTTCTCAAAGTCTGCAACACTACTCTAAGGTGTGTGTCATGACTATCGATCTTTTGAATACACAAGAATGTCGTCTATGAACACTAAACAAACTGATCCGCATGCGGTCGAAAACCGCGATTCATTAGGTCCATGAGCGTATTTGGGCATTTGTCGATCAAGCGGCGCATTACGAAGGAATTCATAATGTCCATATCGCGTCCTAAGCAGCCGTGCGTAATACGTCGGCGTCTTTAATTCTCAAGCGATGGTACCGGTCGCAAGTCAATCTTTGAAAAGATACTTGCATCTTTTAATTAATTGAAACAAATCATCAGTGGGTAGCGGATACTTATTCTTTCTTGTTAACTTGTTCGGTTAATGCATGTGTCGATACATGGCCGGTATGCCATCTTTCTTTTTAACAAAAGCAGGAGCTCCCATGGTGATACACTTGGTCTAATAAACCCCTTTTTCTAGTAGTTCTTGCAGCTGCGATTTCAATTCCTTTAGCTCTAGTGGAGCCATTACGTGCGGTGTGTGGATGCCCGGGTGTGGCTTTGATACCCGGCGTCAATAGCAAGCTTCAATCTCACGTAATGAGGGCAATCTGGTAACTCTTGGGGCTGTCAGGAAGTAGCTAACAGATGAGGATATCGGATACACACTAGGCCTTGCCTTCACCATATCCCTCACGATCCACATAAGCCCAGTAGGCTTCACATCCTTTTCGATACCATTGGTGGCGGCGGATATCGTGCTTCAATGGTTGACCTCTCAGATGAAGGTTGCTTCATCTTCATTCGGTGTCTTTAAGGTTACTCTTTTCATTCTGTCTGACTATTGCTTGATGTCGGAATGACTAGTCCATCCCCGATATCACATCAAACTCCTGAAGGATAGCTTTCGATCAAATCTCCCCGAATTCATACTCGTATTTTGATGGGACCCGATCTCTATAGACTCTGTTCTAATAACACTATGTGGCCAAGCGGGTTCGTCACCAGGATGTCATGCTAGTTTCACTTCTCGTGATTTACCTAAGTTGGGTATGTCGGTACATATGTATGAATGAGTCGATCCACGGATCTATCGATGCATGCATAATAGTATCAAAGATAGTAAAATTGCAGACTATCACGTTTGGAGCGTGGTATCTTTGCTACTTTCATTGCATATGCTCTGGGTGGAACATGACCATCTTGCCTACCCGAGTTTGTGTCCACTTGTCTCGAGAACACTCGGTGATGCAACACTCTTGTCTTTTTGTAACACTAAAAATTTGTACCCCGGTCTGTGGTCGCGTAAATGAACGAGCTAGGGCAATCTCTTTCTCTATGCTCTTTGGATCCACAAATCAAACAAGCACATGTAAGTCTCCAACATTCTCCTTTATGATTTCTCCCACAATGGAGTTTGAAGGGATGGGGGCTTGTGTCCTCTAGAAGGACCTCTGGTGTACTGTAGTCGATGGTGCTGGTAGGTAGTATTCCCTCTTGGTAGCTTCATTGCTATAGGCGATTGGAACCTTTGTGGTCCCCTTAATTTCTTGCCATTGCTGTTGTTGCGGCGGGCGACTTGGATTTTCTTTCTGTCTTTTATCCTTTCTCTCTTTTCCTCTTTTCTTTACTCTTTCCACATTCAATGCACATGTCCACAATTTTGGAGAAATCCTCATGGCAAAAATCTTGTGACATGGGCGCCAGTATGGTCATTAAGGCACGTCTTCAAACCTACGGCACTGGCTCCTCACTCACAAGTATCTCGGGAGCATACTTGCTCAGAATGTGAATTCTGGTATTGATATTCGGTCACACTCATACGTCTTTTGCTTCGGATTATGAAACTCGTCTCATGTTGTTGGATAAATCTGACCCACATAATGCTTGCGAACTCATCGAAGAACTCCCATTTCACTCTCCCGATGGTGCGGATCTGGTCACGGAAACCCACCAGCGATAAAGCCTCGTCACGAGTAATGAGGTCGCACATTCCAACTTCTCTTCAATTGTACAATGCATTTTGCCTGAAGCATTCTTCGGTTCTCTCGAGCGATTTTACGCCATAGAAGGCTCGTAAATCTTTCTTTGCCAAAATCTACAGTCGCGATTACCTTGCCATTCTCTCAATGGCTGTCGGCTTTGACGGTACGGCGGTTGCCCGGCTCTTTGCAATGCACAGACTTAGGCTGGCTGGAGGATACCCGCCAGTACCTCACGCCCACTTGTTACGGTTCATTCATTGGTGGGAGCATGGGATGCTTGCCCACCTTCACGCTAAGCGGGGCTGTTTGGGCGAGTCCACACGGTCATCCTCGACCCAAGGGAAAGCGAATCGTCCATGCTTGTCTATTAAGACCAGCGAATCCGCGTCGAGTCATGTCATCCTTTATATGCAAATGAAATGCATGTTAAACACGATTTCAAATCGTTTACAAACAATTTAAAATTCATTTTATAGAGCGCCTAAACACAGGCTCGATGCAAATAAATTTGTGGCGCCCACTGCAGGCAGGCTTGGGCAAGCAGGCGGATCAGAGCCGGTCAGGGATGCCACTAAATCACTCAAAATCGCTCAAAATCATATATCTTTCTTGAGCGATTATGAAGTGGGCAAGCCCGTAAACATTTACATTTAACAAAATCCATTTCTGATATGCATCCGAAGCCTTTTCAAAATGATTTACAAAATAGATGTTCGGTATTCAAATTGTTTATACAAAATATCCATATCAAAAGAACTAGCGTAAATGAGTGCGTAATCGAGATATACTCGAGATTTCTTTCTTTATGACTGGCGCTCCCTCGATCTTGGGTCGCTATCGATCACTTTATCTATGCAAACAAATTTTTGCGCGTTGGTAAAACAATACGTAGCGTTTTCGTGCTAGTAGTTTACGCTCTGGTAAACCCTCAGTTAATCTTAAATCAATTCATGCAATTTAATAATTCGAACTTTCGATCTTTTGGATGATCAATATAAATACAATACATATGCTTTGTTATATATATATATATATATATATATATATCTTATATATATACGATAAGTTATATTCATTGATCATCCCGTAAATACATTTTCATAATCAATATTTCACCGCGGTCTCAAATCAATTCAAATATGCTCACAATTTCAATTAGGTTACGCACTTCAATTCGAGTTAAAATCCAATTCGGTTGTCTTGATCAATTGATTATGCCAATCAATTCGGTTATGCAAATCAATTAGGTTATGCCGAATCAGATGATTTAGATCCTTAGCAATTTAAGCTTACTATATCATACTTCCAAGTATACGGGATGTAGAGTCACTTGGAAAGCGCGGTCCATTTGGGGCTATGATGAATCAAATGGTTTTATAACCGCGATGCCGGTCCTACACGGGCTCTTGACTAGTTATAAGCTTGATCAAATAGTAATTTCGCCCGATGTCTGGACGCGTGGGGCTGGCGGTCAGTGACACATCAATGGTTCGCGATCGCGCTATTTGACCTATTGGTATACCCGATCTATCACTTAATCACGAGAAATAAGCGGTTAACATTCTATTAAGGGCGTTGAATCCTTTATAGCGAAGCTATGAGTACAACAATAATAACGCTTGTATAAACGATTTATTTTCAATAATCATGAAATTTTATGTCACAAAATATTTCACAATCACTTTTCTCCAAATCAATTGATCAATTCAATATGCTTTTAGAACAACATGCAAAACTTGAAGCGAATGAGAGTTGGTAGAACAAACCCTGAATGTTTGCACTTTTGATTCCAATCCTTGGAATCTCAATCACCGGTTGTCTTTTCCTCCTCTTCAGCCCACACATTCCCGAAAACCGTTAAAAGAATAATATTATTCGTAGTCTTAGTAGTTTTGGTTAGGATTGATTTTCGGAGGTTATTATGAGTTCCAATTTAAACAAGCTATATATAGATGGATTCTTGACTTCCCGATGGGCTTTCCATAGAGTCAAAGAACATCCGAATCGGAGTTCGGACGAAGGAGTTATGACCTTCCGAAGTTGGAGGTCATACACAGTCAAATCCTGATCTGACGAGCAGACCCGAACTGGACGAGCTCGTCTACCACCTCGGTCAAACATCTTCTATACTCTTAAGGAATATTAATGTATTCTTGACTCAATGGGCTTTCCATAGAGTCGAGAACACCCAAATCAGTCAAGCGAAGGAATATGACCTTAGAAGTTGGAGGTCATGCGTAGTCAACTTTTGACGAGGCGACCCGCGACGGGCGACCCGCGTTCCGCTGTTGGCGACCCTTGTTGGTGGGCGACCAGCGTTGGTGGACGACCATTGTTCACTTTGACCGGCGAAGCCGCGCGGTAGGTGGGCGACCAGCATTTGTGGCGACCACTTGTTGGTGGGCGACAGCTGTTGGTATTGGCGGCCATTTGTTGGTGGGCGACCTTTGTTGGCCCGACCTTGTTGGTGGACGACCCCTGATGGACGACCCCTCACCCATTTGACCATTTAGGGTAAAAAGACCATAACTTTGTCTCTGGTCGAATTGAAATTCAAAAGCTTTAACATGCGAAGTTCATTGATGGGGCTGCAATTTCTAGAAGGACTTACTGCCAAATTCTCTTTATTTCTGATCCAAAAACCCGTTCTAAGGTACGGCTAGTTGACATTGAGACGGCTGACCCGACCAGATTTAGCTGGGCTGACCTCATTAAAAGGAATATAACTTAGTCTACAGAGGTCCAAATCGAGATATTCAAAAGCCTAACATCAAGCTAATTGATGTGGCTACAATTTACTAGAAGGATGCACTTAATTTCCCTTCACTTCGTACCCAAAAATCAGCTCCTAAGGTTCGGTAGCTGCGCGCTACCCGCAAATGTGGCAGCTTCCCATGGTTTAAATGCAACCAAGCTTTCACAAAATGGGATAACTACCAATGATCATAGGGTAGAAGAAGACCAAGTAGGAGGGCTTCCACCTCATGAGTTTGTCGAAAGTCCCCGGTTCAGTCTCTACTTGTAGCTCTTGTCGCACTAGGAAGGACTTCCCTTCGTGCTTAGCTGGGAGACCTATGGTCGATCGTCGGAAAATCTAGAAGAAGGTGGAATATCTCTCTAACTCCCTTTTCTCTATTTTTCTTTTCTTATGGATCACTCTTAATCGTACTTTTAAAGGAGAGCTTCCTCCCTCTTTCCTATGCCATGTCATTTCCTTGATTTCCTTTTACTCATTTATTTCTCCTAATATCATAGACATATAAACTTATTTACAATTGACCCTTGGGTCCCCATTTAATTTCTATATTTTCTCTTTTTCACTTAGGTTCATTTCTAGATTCAACAATCATCTAATCAATATTAAAAAAAATTTCCGGAAAAATACGAGTTGGCTCCAGTCATACCGGAATATATAATAATTTTTATTATAAAAATTTTAGGGTATTTTTGGGGTGTTACAAACTTGGTCAGAAATTTTTGCACTAAATCGTTCCATGTAGTAATGGAATCTGGTGGCTGACTGGTTAGCCAGTGCTTGGCTCTATCACCAAGTGAAAGTGGAAACAATCGCAGCTTTGAGAGCTTCTTGATGAACCCATTGTATGATCGTATCGCAAACTTCAAGGAAGTTGGTCAAATGCATATTTGGAGTTCTCATGGGGGTAGTCCATGGAACAAGATGTTACGAAGCATGCATGCAGTGTTGCGACTTCAATTCGAGTTGTTTGCTTGAATGGGAGGTCGTCGATGTTGTGAACAGCCGGTTGGTGGTAAGAACAAACTCATCTAGCGACATGAAGGATCATACGAGAATTTGTATCGCGACTGGGTGCTTGATTCCTTCCGTTATTCCAAATTCGGCCCCTCTATGGCTCATTTTGCTCAATGTTAAGATTTTGCTCTTCATTGTTTTTCCATGTAGTCGTTAGGTTTCTAGTTTGTTCACGTTCTCACGTTCTCGAGTAATGCGATACTTGCGAGTGGCACTACGGCTCGAGGATCGAAACCGGGTGTTGGCTAATTTGATCTCGGCGTCGCATGTACTTGCTGAAACCACTACTGCCCCGGGAAATAACTCCACCTGAACCCAGCAAAACCAAATTACCCGACACTTGTAAAAATAAACAAAACTAAAGAAAAATTCGGGTAATATCCAATTGCTTTATTCTCTATGTCGATCTAAACATCCGGCGACGGCGCGAAAGCTTGACATGCGGCGCGGTGTGTGTAAAATATGCCCTTTATGCAGGAATTACGCAGCGTCGCTAAGTAATATAATGTACGATGGTACGGATATCGATCCATAGGGACAGGTGTGTTGACTACAAAGGTTTTGCTTCTTAGATAATATGCGAGATAGGCGTATTTAGGAAAGTGAGTATGTGAAATTCGGTAAGCTATTGATTCTAATAGTGCGGTATTGAAGACTAGGGTTATGTCTACACGTCACGTTCAATGGATTCAACTTCTTAAAGATATTATTATTCAACCTTATATTTATAAGTTGTCGATGGCGAGGTGATCTTACTACGAGATATCCTCTCTCGGGTATATCATATCTCATGAATAGAGTTGAGTATATCTACATCTGACTGGTGATAGAAATGCTTAAATGTTCTAACCCCGAATGCCACCTTCGAGTCCGGAATATCTCTATTTACGAATCAATTGAAGAGATTGCTCTACCAGTCCACTGGATAGCACCTCATCCCTCCCGGATCTCGGATCTCGGTGTGATTATGCCAATGTTGGCCGAGACATCACCGTATAATGAAATCATAGATATGAAGCGAATCTGAAACAAATTGATAACAAGCTGAATAATATAAAGTACTAAACTTTAATCCATCGACATATGACGGGGGTTCAACACAACCCTAGATATAGATCTAGAACATCTTGGATGAAAAATGAAAATATTTAATCTCAAAAACATCTTTTCTAATATCGAAAAACTTGAGAAAGCGGTACAAATCCGCGGGCAATTCTTGAAGTCTATGTCACTCTTTCGGAATTTCGTGCCCTTGTTCGTCGCGCCTCCCAATGCCTCGGTCGAGACCATTGGTGCTTTTAAATGATGAGGTGCGGATCGGAATGGCGGCGTCGCGGCGGTTGGGGGCGTCGCGGCGTTTCGCGTTGTTGACCACGTATTGACCCGGCGTCGCGGCGGTGGAGCGTCCGATGGGGCGTCGCGGCGTTGGAGCGTCGCGGCGTGTGACCACTCTGCATTGCTCCAGTTACTCAATTTGCTTCCACGGTGTGCTCTTTTCACATCATCTGCACCTGCATTCACCGACTCAGTCATACTCAGATAACAAACTGGAAAAATACATATTTAACCATAAAAATAACGCTAAAAACCTAAGAAAGACGCGGGTATACTATGAGTGTTTCAGGCACTCATCAATACACAACAAAAAAATTTTATTTTATTTTATTTTATTTATTTATTTTTATTTTATTTTAAATCTGTGAAACAGTGCTGTGAGCAGTTATCAACTTGATGACTCAACGGTGTCTGAGTCAAAAGCGGGTTAGTGCCCGGGGTGTGCACGGACCCTTGACGCTGCGCACAACATCGTGTCATGGCGCGCACTGGACCTTGTCGTGGCCCCATCGTTAGGTATCTGTCGTGTCTGGCAGCACCGCGTGTGCTAGCCGTCAGCGACACAAATTTGTGTCCGCGATACGACTCATGCGCGTCGCGCCGCAATGCCGTGTCGTAGGGCGCTGCAGCGGTATATCGCCCAGCCCACAGTGTGTCGCGACAAGCGGAGGCACATGCCCTCACCTCCCGCGATACAACCGTTTGTATCGTGACACACCCCAGCGGCCAGGCCATGCGCGCGCACGCTGCCGCTCGCCCCACAGGCAGGCCGGCCGTGTCGCAGGGCCTCCTAGCTGTGTCGTGGCGCCATGTCGCAAGGTTGCTGGCCGTATCGTGGCCTCCCTACTACGCGCCCAGCCCAGCTGTGTCACGACACAATTGTTGTATCGTGACCCACCACAAAATGAAAATGGGTAGTAGCCCATTCTAGTTTCCTGCATGTTTTTTTTTTCCTTTATTCCAGCTAGTGTAAGACCACAAAAAAAAAAATATTAAAAAAAATAATATATATATATATATATATATATATTTCATGTCTTCAGTGGAACCAAATAAATTCATCATAATTTATTTATTTATTTTTTTCCTGTTTTACATACTGTAAAACCTCAGAAAAAATTCTCCTCAACACGATTTTTTTTTCATCTAATTCTGGACTAATTTGCCTAAAATTTCTCAACTTCCTAAGGTTTTATTTTCTCAACCCTAGTGTTCAACATCTTTCCTATGTGCTATTCTACTAAGCATACAAGCACACTTACCGCCACAACATACAATCAATCACACATCACAATCCATCAAAATGCCTGAAAGGATGCATGATCCTAACTTGGATTTCCCTCGAGCCCTAGGTATTCGTATACCAAGCTGTGACACCTCGATCCCCAAGGGTCCTCGTTGACAACTGTCTGACACAACGAATACATTCGCTGATCACGGGGTGTCTGCGCGAGAAAAACCTATGTCTCATATCATGAGACTCATACATGGTACAATGGCCACATTAGCGCGTACATCCATACTCCGCAAAATACGCATCAACTATATTTTGCACCATAGTTGAGTTAATATATCACTCTTATCTGACATGTTTCAATTATAATAATTCATACATGTTTTATAAATTTCATATCAAAGCCATAATCCGGCTTTCTTCTCAAAAGCGGCCTCTAATGAGAAACGTCTTCGAACACTCCCTGTACCTGAAATAATATTTTTCTCGACAGGGTGAGCAATGCCCTATAGTTGAATTATCCTACATAGGTTACTCCCCACCTAAGTGCACATGCAATGATTCAACATAAACACATTCAAGCAAACCTACATGATCTACTTGAATGTCTACATACCTATCCTATGTCTCGGGTCCTCCACCAGAGCTCCCTCCACATACCGCTTGAAATGCGAGAAAAATATCATTTTCAAACAAAAGGTTTTTGTTCTCGAAAACATACTACCGAGTTTCGGTAAATATATTGGACTACCCTCCGAGGCAAATTGCTGGATCATTTTTCCGAAACAGTCATGGGCCAGCCTCCGAGATGAACCGGTTTGACCACTCTCTCATACCGAAAATCTTCCCTTTAAATTCTTTCACAACCATTTTCCATTTCTTTTCATTTTCTTCATGCCATGTAACTCTCACACCTCAATTTTCTAGGTTACCTCGCATATGAAATGCATTATGCCATTTCCAAAACCACGCATGCCAATATATCACTATGCATACAACATAAATTAACATGGCTCAATCACTGTCATTAATTCATATTAATAACACAAATTAGCTCTCATGGGGCTAATCAACTATCCAATTCCATGGCTCACACTCAATTATATTTATATATATTCAACCTCATGTTAACACATTGGGTTTCATGCATTAACATTTCTTTTCACAATACCTGTGTTTATCATTTCAAGCAATATTTGTTACAACACATGGACCATTTTGGCCCAACTAGCAAATCGGAACTCAAGCTTAACATCCCCAACCAGCGTGGGGCTGTCCGGGCACTAATACCAAGCATCTGCTCCATTAAGAACAAACTACTGGCCATTTTCCGCCAAAACACCAAAACCATAATTTATCGCATAATTTACCACACAAACCACCCAAACAGTCCCTAAACCGGCCCAAAACTGGTTCAAAATAGCCTGAACACTGTCCCAAAGCTTGGAACTCCATTAAATGGCCACCACCATCTTCAAATCAACCAAATCATTCACAAGCTCTTAAAACTAAAAATAATCGAAAAAGTAGGAGAAGACCCCTTACCTTCTTAGAGTTGTCGAAACTCCACAAACCCAGTTCACGCAGCCCTTGCTGTAGAACAACTTTGCTCTGGCTCAACGCCAACCCACTCCGGTCCTAAAGCCGTGAAATTCCAGAGAGAAGTTGCACTTTCTCTCTTAAAAACCCTCCATTTTCAAAAATTTGCTCTCTCCCCCTCTCACCTACGCATCGCACGCTGAAAAAAATGGAGAAGAGCAAGTTCTCGGGCCCCTCTTTCGCCACATGTGTCGCTTCTAATCGGCTCCCGATTTCTATCCACTTAATCCACCAACCATTTGATTTTCCTCCACCGACAGTATCACATGCCACGTGCCCACATGGGGTTCACACTTATTCGTTGATCGATTTCTCCACTCGGACACGTGGCACACTATGAGCCACTCAAATGTCAAATGTCCCCGCATACGCCAAGCTTTCTCGAAACGTGCAAATTCCAACTATCTCTGAATTCGACAAAATTCGATGGTACTGGTGATTTCGCAGAAGACCATTTCTGAATGGTGAACCCGCCGTCATCCGAGATCTAGAAAATTCTATTTTTCACCAAAAATTGGTTTATTTTGTTCTTTAAGAAAATTAGATTTTCTCGAGGTTTCACAATACCTATGTCTCATATTATGAGACCTATACATGAGTAAAAATGGCCACTTGGGCCCATGCATCAATACTCACCAAAATACATCAACTATATTACCATAGTTCAAGAGTTAATACATCACTCTTAATACAAACATATATTAAAATTTAAAATTCTGATACATGTTATACAAAAAGAATACCAAAGCCACATGCTCCGGCTTCTCAAAGCTGGCTCCTAATGAGCGCCGGTCCTCCCGTACACCCCCCGTGCACCTGAAATAATGATCCTCGACAGCATGAAAGCAACGCCCGCAGTGATAATTCCTACACGGGTTACCCCTTACTCCAAGTGCACATGTAACGGCAACCAAACACACTCGCAAAAACACATGATCCCACTTGAAATGCTCACATTCTAATCTCATGTCTCGAAGTCCTCACCGACTCCCTCACACATGCCTAAGCCAAATGTGAAAATACAGCCTTTCAAAACAAAAAGGTTTTTTGTTTTCAAAACTATCACCGATTCTCGGTAAAATCTATTAGACAACCCTCCCAGGCGAATTTGGATAACCCTCCGAAACAATTATGGCCCCTCCCCGACGTGAATTGTTGGACAATCTCTCCAATACACCGAAAAATTCGCTTGAAATCCCTTTCACAACCATTTTCCTTTATTTTCTTCACGTCACGACTCACACATATCATTCAGGCGTCTCTGATACGAATGCATTATGTCATTTCCAAACACCATGCTAATATATTTTACATGCATATATTAACAAAATTAACTCTCACATAAATCATGTTATTCAATTCATAGCAATAACATCAAAATTAGCTCACACGGGCTAACACCAATTCGCAATTCATTTTCAATCACCCAAACACACAAATCACGGAACAATGTTCCCAAGCTCTGCACTATTCATGACCACAATAGGGATTTTCTTCAATTTGCTCAAATATTTTGAGATCGAAACACCGGCCATCTAGGCCCTCAACAAATCCCCATCCACAAACGGCTCTTTCCAAATTCAAAAGAATAAACCAGCAGAGAAGACCCCTACCTCTTGAGTTGCCTGAACTCCACAAACCTGTCCACTTGTAGCGTAGATCAACTTTGCTTCTTGGCTCAACGAGAACTAACGGTCTGAAAGCCGGAAATCTGTGAGATGTCACATTTCTCTAACTAGTCTTTCCCCCACTCACTGCCGTTTCAAAGAATGCAGCAAAGAGTGATTTGTCTTTTTCTGTTCCAGGCCTTTATCACCCTTACCATCCCTTTAGTCCCTTTAGTTTGATTTTTAAAAGCTTTTGACACTTCTGGTTTAATTCCAAGCCATTAATCTCCATCCTCATTAATCATGCAACATGTCAAGCACGGGTACATGTAGTAGGTGACTTTTGTCTCATCACATGTCTCTTACAAGCTGTCATACAACACTGCACACCCCGTTGCTCGAAAACGTGAAATTCGACCGCCCTCTCGACCCGACCTAAATCTGCACGGCAGCGATCACGAGACCATTCCAACTACAAGTCCATTTCATCATCCCGGCATCTAAAATTCCAGATTTTGACCGAAATACCATTTTACTCTTTTCGTAAAATTAGAATTTTCAGTTTTTACGTGGCTTAGAGGCGTTGATATCCCCAAGACAAAGATTTAAAGACGCCAGATGTGGCATTTCCTCGAGTTCGAATAAAGGATGCCTTTCTGACGACTCAATTCCTCCAAGAGCTGCCTCGCTGGATCTCATTTACTAGGATATCTCAACTCTCTATTTGGATCAAGTTTGTTGCAGTCTTCTACTGACAACATTTGATCTACTCCAAGTCCCGAGGAAGAGCATGATCATTCGAGGGTCATTCTCAAGCAAAGCTTAGAGACAATCGACAGATGCCAAGTTCGTAAAATGTGAATTTTAGCTTAACAGGTGAAGTTCTCAGACACCCACTGCCTGCCAGGCAGGTCAAGTGTAACTTAAGAAAGTTAAGGTCAGTATGAGTTGGGAGAGGATGAAGTTAGTCTTCGAGACACGCTCTAAAGATTGGTAGATACACAGAGGTTCCACGAGATTTCCTCCCCACTGTGCGCCCCTATGGCACGTCAATCTCTAAAGAGGTCAAGCTCGAGCTGAATGACTTCAAGTGCGGAGAGGGCATTCCAAGAGCTGAAAATGAGGTTTACCAGCTCCAGTCGACAGTCCTTCGTAACGACGAGGTACACTGTGTATTGTTATGCCTTTAAGGACGGACTGGGATGTGTCTTGATGTACCGAGGGTCAGGCTTATGGTTCTAGACAACAAAGAATCATGAGCTTAATTACTCACACACGACATGTGGAGTTAGCACCATAGTCTTGCTCTCAAAAGATTCGCGCCATCTATATGAGAGTCGCTTAAAGTGTTTTTCATACCACAAGAGTCTTAAGTATATTTTCACACAGCGGAACCTCAACATGAGGCAACACAGATGGATGGAGTATCTGGAGGATTATGACTTCACTTCACAGTCGGAAGTCACGAGGAGTACTAGCTAGTGTAGCCTCTAAGGAATGGCCGATGCTCGAGATTGTGGGATAATTTGGATTACAATACAGTGATCAGGCTTAGGGTGTTTTGGGGAGTTTAGTGGCTACGCCTTCCCTATTGAGTAGGGTGGTCGAGTCCTAAAGGCAGGATACAAAGGTAGTAGCCATCGTGACCCGGGTATGTAGACAAGTTCTCGGTGAAGATTATCGGGCCATTCATGCGCATGACGCCTTCTAAGATAAGGGAGTGGTCGCGGGGTTCCCCTCACGCTCAAGGATTCGAGAGAGGAGATCCCAGGGAGTTCCATTGTCTCCTCGCTTTTGCAATGCATCCTGGGTGGCATGAAATGTACCGAGATCTTCGTTTTGCCAGACATGTAGGAGCGGGATCTGGGCGCTAATATTGGGACTTTGGTCCAACGATTCTCACGTGTCAATAGGTAAAGGCCGAGCATCAAAGGCGGTGCGGCTACTCCAACCATCGGGCTGCAAATGAGCTGAAGTGGGAACACGTCACAATGGATTTTTAGACCCACTTTCCATACATCGGGTGCATGACGCGGCAGGGTGATAGTAGCATCAACTCACCAGTCGGCACATTTTCAACAATGCTTAATGACCTTCACACCGAGTGAATTTACATGCAAGTTATACGTATCGAGAGATTCCTAAGTTACATGGAGTACCACAAGGTCCATATAGTATCAATCAAGGATCCCGTGTTCACAACATATACTAAAGAGCTTCCGTAAGGCCACGGGACACAATGCCAATGAGTAATGCATTTCATCCAATGCATCGTGATGGTCGCTGAAAGGACCATACAGGTTTTAGAGGACATACTACAAGCAAGCGTCCTAAATCTTAAAGGTAGTTGGGAAGAGCATTTGCCCTTGGTGGAATTCCCCTACAATAACAATTGTCAGGCGAGTATACAAATGGCACCCTATGAGGCTTTATATGGGAGGCCATGTCAATCTCCAATTTGTTGGACGGAGGTGGAAGAGAGATCCATT
Organism: Tetrastigma voinierianum; assembly: GCA_016808115.1. NCBI lineage: Eukaryota > Viridiplantae > Streptophyta > Magnoliopsida > Vitales > Vitaceae > Tetrastigma > Tetrastigma voinierianum. Next base: position 67,296 of record JAEQBH010003925.1, on the reverse strand, counting down.
ATGGGTCCGAATTTTACTGTGGCACACCTTCGAGAAGCGCATTTGACACTTTAAGCATCTTCTCACGATCACTTAGAGTCAAAGAAAAGAGTTACATCACAAGTGACGACGACCCTGAGCCTGGAGGCGTGATCAATGCCTTCAAGGTGATGCCTAAGAGATGAATGGTCAGGTTTGGTAAGAGGGGGAAGCTATTGTCGAGGTATATCGGGCCCTTTGAGATACTCGAGAGGGTGGGCACAGTTGCGTATCGGTTGGCTTTACCGCCGAGTTTATCAGGTGTCCATGAGGTACTCCATGTCTCCATGCTTCGGAAATACACTTAAGATCAGACTCACAAGTGGATTGGGGCGAGCTTGTTGTAGATGTAGATGGGACCTTCCAGAGGGACATATGCGTGTTTTGGACAGCCGAGAACAGGTTTTACGATGTAAGACTGTGAGGCTAGTGAAGGTGTTATGGCAAATTACCTGAGTGGAGGAATCGCATGGGATCGTGAGGGACACGACGCGCATCGTGATGATCCCCGGCGCTGGCACGATCAGGCGTCGCGATTGTTTTTCGCTGAATGATTTAATGATTGAAGGCATGTACGCGACGGTGGCGCAGCAGAGCAATTTATCGTCGCTGCAAGCTGATATGACACGGTAGCGCACCATGAAAATGTCTATAAAGAGCAAAACGCAGCTGGGACTGCTGGCACTCAGATAACGCCACGTCAACCCATCTGCAATGTATCTTCGCAGTCTGGCTACACGCCAATACGGAATTTCAGACGCCACGGAATAACTGAGAGAACAGCTTCAGGCGTGCCGACGACGACATCAATAAACACATGGCATGAGGACACGTGCCATGTCGCACCAAACAGGTGGACACTTGGCACATGGAAATCCAAGTGTTACATTCTCCTCATGCATGAACTAAGTGGGGGTAAGGAAGTGGCATGGGGAAACACGTGGTAGGATGATTGCCATGTGTCAAAAGGATTGGGAAAGGTGTCCTACACCGAGACCAAAAAGGAGTTCGGTGGGAGAAGGAAAGGAAAAAAAAAGGATAGAAATAAGAGAAAGATAAGAAAAAGAAAGGAAAAAAGGAGGGGAGGAAGTCTAGTTTTTCTATTGGTCTCCAATGTTCGAACAAGCAAGAGGTTTGACGGTCGAGAAGTGAGTCGATCAGACTCAAGAGGTAAGGGTTCTCTCCTACTTTTGTTACCCTGTTTAAGGGCCATTTCAATGTCCATGAAGTGTACCCACTCATGTACGATTCAAAAGCAACGCTTGTGCTCAAACTCCGCAGAATTGCGGACCGCTTGGTCCATTATGTTCTCGTAATCGTAGTTCGGCGTGCTTGTACTCATGGAGTACTGCCAGCATGGTGATTTTTAGTGTGTCGTGTTGTTGAACATGGGACTCCACATGTCGAACCATGTGTACTGTTTTGGGTCTGAACATGAAGATCCAGTTTTGTGTGTTGTTGCTTGATTGAATGACATGCAAGTGTGTGAAAAATCATGTGGATATATGCTGGACTGATGTATTTAAATGGGTTGTATTATGGATGCAAATTGTGTGTTGTAAATATGATTATCCATGAATCATAAATGTTGCATGTAGCACTCATCATGTATGTAATATGAAAGAATATGCATTGGCATTCTCGCAGATTACATATGGCTTAGACATCGCGTGAAACTGGGTATATGAGTGCGTGGCATGAAAGAACACTGTGTAACACCCTTTCCCCTAGCCTCGAATTGTCATGTCCAACCAAGCTCCCAAGTTGCCGAATGTCACTCAATCACCTTATCAAAATCATTTATCAAAAACACGCCGTAACATTGCACTAGCTAAGTATAAAAATCCTTTTCAAATATGCGAAGCTGCAGCTGGAAGTAAGCCAATTTCATTTCATTCATGCAAAAGTATAGTTACTATAAAGGCATATCAAGCCTTTTCAAATGATTTACAAAATAGATATTCAGAGTTAAAAAATTTTTATAAAATATCAATGTTCAAAAAGAGATATAGGGTGAATGCATATGTCGGAACATACTCCGCAATTCTTTCTTTATGACTCGACGCTCCTCGAACTTGCTTTTCGCTCCTATTCAACTCCAGATTACAAGATATAAACCACACGCTAATCATTTTCTACGCTATGGCTCTATACAATTCATTCTCATTTAGTTTAAATCAAATCATGCAGTTTTACTAAACAAAATTTTAGATCTTTTTGGATGATCAATGTCAATACAATACATGTACTTATTTCATATACAATCATTTATGGTTCATTGATAAAATCCAAATATACACTTCCATATGCAATAAGTCATTGATAATCAAATCATGCATTTCGCAATAATTTTTTCATTTCACCGCAATCATGCTTTCAATTCCAATTTGTCACAATCTCAAATCAATTCAATTCCGGTTATGCCCTTAACAACAAATTTGGACCCACGTTTTTTATATACATAGATACTGAATCACCGCATGGTCCCCCTAAGTCGCTGTGCTCCAGATAAAACGATTTTTATAACACGCATCTGGCTCGCCTCGGGTCGCCGACCGTTATTAAAAAATCAATTAGTGAACACTACCGATACGGTCCCCGCTGCCGATCGGAGTGACACATCAATACAATCGCTCACGCATTGTTATTCAATCCTTATCGATATACCACCTATCCTTCATAAGAACTAAACGATTAACATTCAATTAAGGGGTTTTCAAATCTTTATAACAACATACAAATATAATATGTACATTTGTATAAACGTTCATTTTCAATACTCATGCAGTTTTCATTTGCAAACATTTCACAATCAATTTCTTCAAATCAATTAAAACAATTCAATATGCATTTAGAACAAATAGTTCAAATCTTGAAACGAGAATAGGAGAAGATAGAACAAACCAAAATCGTCACTTTGATTCCGATCTTCGGAATCTCGACTTCAATGCAGGCTTTCAAATACAATGACAATCACATATTAGTAGGTTATTCTAGGAGTTTTTAGTTAAAGTTTATGTCTACCCGATACCCCTTCACTTGAAAAATTTTCTGGGGACACATGAGCCATAATTTGCTTATGCTTCCTTCAAGAAAATTTTAGTTCAGAGCTCCCTATTTTTAGTAGGAATTTTTGAATCATCTCATTTCGATCACCCAACCTCAAGCTACTTCAAGATTTTAATGTCAACCGGTTAGTATGCCCAACTCACTTCGCTACTATCGTTATTCCCAATTTCAGGGGTCTTAACCCATAAATTGGGGTAATATTTCCTTCTCCTAATTTGAATCTATGGTTCTGTTTCTTCTCCAACTGGAATCATCCAATTTGGATTCAAAACCTGCTATTGCATTTTACATCCGCATTCAATCTACTCTAAAAGCGTAATCTAATTATTCTTACACATAACTCCACTTTGAAAGATTTTCTGGGCACTTTAGGGTTGCCAATTTGCATACATTTCCTTCACCAAATTATTCCCCCTCTAGAAGCCTATTTTACCCCATAATTTGAATCACTCAATTTGGATTAGTGAAACTCAAACTTATGGCCAAAACACTATAACAATACCCAAACAAGATAACCCGTGAGCTACCCAAGCCTCACCTTGCCCGTATTTCAGGAGCCTTAGAGCTAATTTGCCTGGTCCCTATAAATTTCTGGTAGACCTATCTATTATAAGTTCTTTAACAATTTGAATCACTTCATTTGGATGATTATAACTTAATCTATAGCAAAAACAAGAATAGAGGTCTTGACAAAATTTTGACAACATTTCCTATGAAAACCCAACATTTTCCCTTTTTACAAACACTCTTCCAAACCAATCTGTTCACCTAAACAATGAAAAACAATCTCTCAAACTGAACTAAACCATCCAAGAAACATCTTTATACTCAACATTTGGGTTTTATTAAACCCAAACACAAGCAGGGGGTTAGGGTTTGGTTTTTCTTTACCTTAAACCCTTCAATCTTCAATGCCGTTTTCTTTCTTCAACTTGGATCTCTTAAACTCTTTCTTTTTAAAGCCTCTCGAAAACCCTTTATTCAAAAAAACTACGTGTCTTTGTGGGTAACGAAGCCCGTGGAGCCTCACCGCAGTATCATACACCTCGATTATTGCGACTTTCACCGCTAGATGCATATGTCTGACCAAGAATACAGGCCTTTCACCTGAGCTGGTATCTATCCCTTCTTGTTACTACCCGACACATAATTTCAAACCATGTGGCTCTAGGACATCGTCCCTTTTTGTAGCCCACCATTCAAACACTAAACACAGTGTAATGCCCCAAAAATACCCTAGATTTTTTTTTATATAATTTTATTATATATTCCGGGTATAAATCGAAATAACTCAGATTTTTTAATTGTTAAATGAATGTTGATTAAATTATTATATGGCTAAAAGTCAAATGCAAATATTAAATGCTAAAATGAGAAATTAATTGAACCCGGAAATAAACCCAAGTGAAAAAGTGCGCCTTGAAATTGTAAACAAGTACTTTATATCAAGGTTAGAAAGAAGAAATGTCTAAGTGTGATTAATGAGAATTTAAATGCAAATAGAGACAAACAGTGGCAAGCTAGCAATTAGGAGAAGTTAAACCCAAAAAATGGATTTTTAAAGAAGGCCAACAAGGCCTATGTGACATGGGATATTTAAGACCAAAAGTGGTCTTGGAAGCCTACTGAAAGCAAACTATTGAGAAAGAGTGGTGGGAGCTGTGGCTTCAGAAAAAGTGAGGAGGTACAGATTCTCGGCTCCATGTATTTGCAAAAATTCTGACGCTATCTAGTTTTCTGTTATGTAAAAGAGAAGAGTTGTAATAAACTCATTTTGGAATTGTTTAATATTAGCTTGGACATGTTTTTCCCGCATTTTTATGTTGCCTTTATTATACCGAGGCCATCAGGACAAACTTATGTGGTCTTCTGGAAAAAGCCGGAGGTGCGTGAAATGCAAGAAAGACCACGTGCCTGGGGCAAGTTTTAGGTCATGACATGGGCTTCTCGGTCACGACAGAAGTTTATGGTCCCAGTGTCATGAATATGGTTCTCGTGTCAGTAGGCGGTTTGTCGCGACATAATTTTTCTATGCCTATTAGTGCTGTTTCTCTTTGTCGTGACGCGAATACAGAGTGTTTCCATGTCGCAACCGAGATGGCCACAAACAAAGAGTCTGTGGTAAGCTGCACCCTTCGTGTTGCAACAGGTTTGGCCTTGGCAAGGGTTTCTCTATCGCGACAGAGCATTTCAGGTCGTGACAGAGTTTGGTCAAGGCCAGGAGTTTCTATATCGCGATAGAGTATTTTTGTGTCACCTGTAGCTCAGCCTTGAGGCTTTTATGTCGTGACGTATTTCCGCCTAGATAGATTTAGTCGCGATAGAGTGTTTTCTTATTACGACCGAGTTTGGGGCAAGGGTCAAGAGAGTTCACGTCGCGACAGAGAAATTGATGTCACGACAAAGTTGCCTGAAATTATGTCGCGATAGAGTATACCTTACGTCATGGTATTGCAGAGTTCCGGTGGACATGAGAAATGATTGTCGCTACATAGTGTTCTATGTGTCACACAACTGGCAAGGCACCGCGGCGCGACGCACACTCACTGTGACGCTGTGGCGCGCGCCAAGGGGTCGCGATAGAGAATGCCATGCGTATGTTGACAAACTGTCGAGCCAAGATCGACAAGGTCAAGGTTGCACACCCACATAGGTACTATGTCACGACAAAGATTTCTCTGTCACGACAGACTTCGTACAGTGGTAAAAAAAAAAAAAGGGACCCCTTAGGACATGGGGCATCACAAATTAGATTATCTAACGTTGCTCATTATCTTTATTATTCACATTTCTTTCTTCCTCAAAATTTCCTCTAATTTATTTCTCAATTTCGCCTCTTTTTAGGTTTCCTAATTTTGAAAGATACTTGCATCGTAGAACTCAAAGTCTAACTAATGGTCAATATTTTTTTAATATGGTGGTTTTATTTAGTTTGAAATGAATCTTAAATAAAAAATTTAATCTATAAATCATGCAAACTCGATAATAAAAGGGTAAATAGTAATTTTAGTTATAAATACAATGTGGTGATTTAAAAAAAAGCCTATAAATTTAGAAAAGGCAAATGCTTTAAACTAAATCATTTATAATTGGCACAACCCTATTCTAAGGAAATAACTGCTCCACCAACACCAAGTAGTATACATTGGCCTTCAAAATTATAGCGAGGTATATATTGATCTATCTATTCAATATTATGTGCCCATAAGATTAGAATTCATATACAAAAGGAAAAAAAAAATCATTAGATGTGTAATAACATAAGATAAATACTTACTATTCTCCATCCAATAAATGTTTTGCATGAAATGCAATAGATATGGGTCATATCCACTTGTGTTTTTGGCATGTCACCAATTAGTCTATAAGTTTGTCTTTGGATCGGCCCAAATGTAACATTATAGTTGTATATATAAAAGAAATATTTGGTTAAAAGACATTAAATAACCCTAAATTTATGAATTTAACTTTTTCTCGTGCTTTACTTGAAAAAATAACCTATTTTGTTCAAAAATGTCCTTCTCCATTTCTTATACGTATTTACATTGTCTCTTAAAAGAATGTGTTATTTTTGTAAGAAAACATGAAGGCTATTTTTACATCAAAATCACAGAAAAAATTGATAATGGTGTAATCTTTCCAAATTAGATTTTCAAAAATTCCTTTAATCAAATCATCTTTTATATAAAAAAAGAAATATTCATACAAGTGATTTAATTTTAAAATAATATATGTATCTACTATATTATTTTTTAATTATTATATATAATACATTTATTATTTCTCTACAAAACAAGTAAAACTAAAACCAGCTAAAATATTTAAATTGAGGGTGCAAGGTGCACTTGGATGTATGGACTCTTTCTTTATTTAAATACCTATAAATATATCATGTAATTTAGTTTGTCGTTATTGATATAATATTCATATGTAAAATAGTAGATTTCTCTTCTTCTTCCTTTACTAATCCCATTAAGAGCATAGAACGTGACCATTTATGTTCTTTTTGGGTTACCTATAAATATATTATGTACTCTGCAGCTATTTCTTTTAGTAGTCGAAATGCTCCGCTCTTATGCCCATGTTAGAAATATTACATTTCTCCTCCTCTCTCTACCTATGGCTTCTAGAGTTTCATGTATCTGTATTTCTTGTATTGTTTCTTTTTATTCTTTTCTCGGTTTTTTTTTCCCTCAGAACATAAATATATCATATTTCATTTTCTTTAAAATACATAAATAGTTTCATAATAATCAAACAAAATTTTCTATTTTTTGTTTTAAACAAAAAAAACTATTTTGAAGATAAAAAACTTAGGTGTTATTTACAAGACATGGGACCGTATTAGTAATGGCTATCTGAGCAATCACCTGTAAGATAAAGAACACATGAAATCTTGGAAATTAAATTATACATATTCGAATTTGGTGATAAGACAAAGAAAAGAAAAATTAACTTAATAAAATCAAAGTCGGGAGGAAGGGGCATAGACACCTAACACAATAATCCTCAAAATCTTTTGGTAGAAGTTTAATAATCATCGCCATTAAAACTATGGAATAGTATTTAGAGAATATCGGAACTATCTTAAGTGAATGATGAGAATAATGTAATATTTGTGAGCCTTAAACTCTTATAAAATTAATTCGCTATAAACTAGAATTATAATCTTTTTTAAGGATATTGAGAAATTTAGAAGGATTACAAACTGTGAGAATTTGAGAAAGATGTTAGGTTCAGTGGTAGTCTTAGTTTATACATGAAGTGTAAATCATTATTATCATAGAATATTTAATTTATATTATTATCATTATTGTCATTATTACAAATTATTGTGATATAATAGAAAATAGTAATTTTTATAAGACAAGTAGATAAAGATTCAACTATTAACATGATATTATCTTTAATAAAATAATGAGAAAAATAAAACAGAAATTGTATCACCAACATATATTTTTGAAGATGAAAATTGAAATATAATTTGAGTTCTTCTCTGCATGAAAATGATTGAGACGAGAGTGAGACAAATTCTCAGTGTTTTATAATACACATAAATGTTACTATTAAATAAAAAATTTGGTTTTAATAATTTTAAACTAAAATTAAAAAAAAAAATGTCATCAAAAAAATATGAATTAAGATTTTTAGAAATGTTTCAAAAAAAAATTAACGTTAAAACTAAACCAAACTAACGTGATTAAAAAAAAAAACGAAATAGGACTTTAAATTAAGAAATATGCTAATCTGAGAGTCCTTTGATCCCATCTGAACACTCACATTAGGTAAGACCGTTATTTGTCTCTATCTCTCTCTTTTTTAATATATAGAAACTTAGTTATAGATAAGGTTAATTGTTTTCATTGATGCATATGTCAAGATATGTCGAGAAATATATTAAGATGAAATATCAATACAAAAAGTTAGTTTAATTCATTAAGGTTAAGGTTGTGTTTACACTACTCAAATGTATTTTAAATTATTTAATCTCTATATTGATGAGTTAAAATAAATAAATGGCTTTGGGTAAGCCAATAGATTAGATTTAACCATATTTTCATTCATTTTTTTCATTCTACTTTTCCTCTATTTTCTTTCTTGTATTATTTTCCTCGAAACCAAAGCACCTCTGTCGAAAACCATTTGAAACTAAAAGATAAACTTGTTTTGTTTTTCTTTCAACTTTTTAGGATCTACAAGAAAATACCCACCTATCTTAATGAGAAATTGGATTAAAGGGGTAAAATCCCACAAAATTTTTAGAATGATAAATTAGATAAATACATTTTTTTCTCATCCCTCATTATAACTATATATACATTTTGATCCAAAGTATCTTTTTACTTCACAATTTTTTATTTTAAATATAAGGACTAGTTTATAAATAACTTTTGTCCCTTTTTAAACTGGTTATAATATAGTAGATTGTCCCCAATTTAGGATTGTAATTTTGAGATCTGAAAGGTTCTCATTTTCAGGCTATCTTGTCGTTTTTTTCCTTTCTTTTTTATAGTTTCTTAAGATGGTAAAATCAAGACCAGTGCAGAATCGGTGTTGGCTAATCTTTTGAGGTTGCTGGAATTGTGAAAGTGTCTACTCTTGAAAAGTTTGCCTTTCAAACCCAAGGCTTTCTTTTATGTATGATAGTTTCCATTTCTCTTTGTTCCCGATTCTCAAATTTTACCTAATTACCTCCTTTTGACGATATTTTGTGTGCCTAATGTGTTGTGTTAATAAGGATTGGAAAATCGAAAATCCCTTCTTGACATTATATAATAACGGTAATTAATGTTTTAAATTATATTAATAACATTCATTTCACATTATTTTCATTTACTAATTCTACCACCAACTCTTGACATCATGCTAATTTTTTAAGTCACGAGATGCTTGTTTTCTCTAATTCAAAATTCACTCTTTAGATTTTTATGAAAAATTATTTATAGATATCATTTAAATTACGGAGTTTAGGCTAAATGTGTTAATTTGACCGATTTAAAATCTTAAAGTGAATTTTTTTGACATTATTATAACTTCACGACCTAAACTCATATTATTGATTAAAGCAGTTTAGAATAAATTATCAAATTAATTTTTTTGCTCAATAATATCAAGCAAATCATTATCGTTTTAAAGTTAATAAAATAAGGATGTTTAATAAACATGATTTTATTAACAAAAATTGCCAAAGAAAAACTATATACTTAAATTTAGAAAGTCTTAGAAACTCCTTTTCATAAAATCATAAATAATAATAATTCAAATTCCAAAAATACTAATAATAATTAAAATGTTTCACAATGTCATTTTTATTATAGGAAAACAGACCTAACTATAAACCATTATCTTTCTCACAGACTACTATGAGGAATTTGTCCTTCGACTAGCTCTTACAATTTGTCAACTATAGTATCAAATGTAATGAAGCTGAGCTTTGAGTTACGGTATTCCACAAATTCTTTTAATACTTCTAGAAATCCCCATATTTGTTTCTTTGAATATTATGGACATCCAACAAGTTGTGTAAAAGTATATGAAGACTTTGAATTTTTGTCTCGGAGCTAATATCTTGTGGGCTTTAAGCGTGATTGTTTGATAACTAAAACAAAATCGCTTTGTCTGTTTTAATGCCTATATTTGAAAAGGATAAACTCTTAGTAACTGCAGGTCGCATTTTTATTATCCTCGGATCATATTTTAGTAATCTTAGGTCTTATCGTGCATTGCTATAGCATAAGCCTAAAGTACATTTCATCAATGGGATTAGAAAATCATGGCTATATGAATCTAGAAAAAAAATTCTATATAATGGTAGAAATTTATTATCACACCATCTGGAATAGATTTGTGCTTGTATCGATCAAAATAGATGAGCTATTTACGTATCTTGATCCAGACTATACAAGGCATTGATGAATCGAAATGGGACTCCTTCAGCACTGGCTTGTAGTGTTTAACCAACTCCACCATTGCGTCCAACCACCCATCATTGAGAAATATAAGCATCGACGTATAGGCTGCTGTTGCTTCCATTGAATTTAGGAACTGTCGTTACACATACTTGTTCCATGGCGGATGATTGATTAATATGCAAATTTAGAATTCTAGTCAGCGACAATGATAAATATTCAATTATTTAGTGAGACACTAACCTCTTTAATCGAATATAAAAAAGTATATACCCACAGAAGGTTGATTGAAAATTAACTGAAATAATATTTTTATATGACAGATATGCGACTCCTTCCATCATGTGAACCTTTGGGCTGAAGGATTATAGTCTGAGTATGGCATGAGACCCTCGCCTTTACATTAAGTGACGACTGGGCAGCAGGAAGGGTTCAAGTTTTCCATATTTATAGTTTGAATTAGAAATAACATATGAAGAGAAAATTAAATAAAGGAATATAAGTTAGAAAACTTCATTATATCTTGAAAAGAAATAATATGAGATTTTATAAAAATTGAGAAGTAAGATTAATATTTGTGAAACTATATACAAAGAGAGAAGATGGGATTATTAACTATTGGAATCAAAAATGTGACAACAATAAATTTTTAAAGTTTATAAATATAAGAATTAGGACTACAATGAATATTTAAAAAGGAGTTTAGTTTCACAGGTTTTATTTTTGGGTTGTTCCTAGGGTTTGATTCCGCGTTTTCATTTTCACTAATATTTTACAATATTGTAGCTCTAAGGCTAACTGTAATTAACATCCTTCTTTTCTTATCTAAAAAAACGTGTTCTCTGTCAATATTTTGAGAGCACTGCTGAACCACTGTTTCCAAAATTATCCTCATTTCATATTTTTTGAAAGAATTATTAATTAATAATTATATTTTTTGAAGGAATAATTCTTCGTTTCATTCATATTTTATTAAAAAATTATTTTATATCATATCTAATTAATAGATTTAAAATTAAATTTTTTATAAAAATATATTATTTATTTTATGATATTTTTATATTTATTATATCCTATATATATGTATCAAATTTTAAATCAATAATCTTTATTTTTTATTTTTGATATTATGAAGATTCAAATATAAGTATGTGTTATTTAATTAAGGTGTACATAATATTTTAAATTCAAGAAAGTTAAGATATTTAATTCTAAATACCTTTTTTGACTTTACGTTTAAAAAAACTACTTTTAACTTTAGATAATCTTCTATTTTTTTTATTTGATATTATAAATCTTCTGATAAAATTTATTTTTATTTGAAAATAATAAAACAGATTTTTAAATTCCCGGAAATCTATTGAGATGATCTGATTGCATCTCCAGCGTTCCCTCACAAACCACCTTCAGCGAGTTATCTCTTCCAGTGTTTTCTTTCATGACATAGACTGGTGGTGGTTGCGCCGCTGGTCGGAGTTCATGTCTGCGGCGGCGAAGTGGCGCAGTGGTTTTGTCTAACCAAATCCGGAGATACCTGACATGTTGTGTGTCGATTTTTGTGGTTCTTGTTTTTAAAATCGTTTTTTTGTATTTTCTTGAAACTGATCTTATTCTCTGATCAGTTTCTATGTTATGATACAACTTTTTGCAAATAAAAAACTTCGGAACAAGACTGTTCTTTGTGTTTTTGTGTTCTCTTTATCTTTATTTTTTTCAAAACAAGGAACAGTTTTCAAAAACAATAAACAAATCACATGTTTGGTTCCTGATTTTGAAAACTGTTCTTTGAGAATATTCTAAAATAATTTTTGGGAACACAGCAAACACCATTTTACGTCATGTTTGTTTTACGTTTTTTAATACCTTTATAAATTGTTTTCTTTTTCACATTTAAATTATTTACTTTTTAAAGCATTGAAAAGGAGGGTTCATTCAACAATGTTTTGCTTCCTCATTTTCTCAACGTTGAAAAGGAGGGGTTAGGACATGTGGCTATTACTCTAAATGCATGTTTTGGATTTCGTTTGAACTATTTCTTCTTATGGATTTGAATTACAGTTGATTTTGATGAAGCTTGCTTTAAAAACGTGAAAATATGTTAAGAAAATTTTGATCTATCTATAGATAATGATAAAATTGATAGTGAACATAACATGTTTAGCAATTCATTCTCTAATATTATTCCTATGGTTTTACTTTTCTTGATGGAATGGAAATGGCGGCAGCAAGGCAGAGTAAAAAAAAAGAGATGCATTGTTGGGGATGACAGTTTGAGTTAGACCAAGTACATGTATATCTTTAGTTCTCAAGATGATGAGTATAACATCCTATCTTTTTACTGGAAGTAGGGATTTTTAGTGAATGAGAAATGGAGAAGACATTCAATGTCACATCCCACATTAGATAGGTGGAACCAATGTGGGATGATATCATTCCCACCCTTAGAGAAGTTGGATATCTGCGGATGACTCTCACTCTGGATAACTTTCACTCTAAACCCTATTTTGAGGCACCATATAGCCCTTTCCAATGATAGGTACCAAAGCCTAATAGAAGAGCTCAATCCAAAAAACCGGCTTGATAGATAAAAGAACCTTACAAGCTTAAGTACCACTCCATAATAGATGTGTTTTAAAGCTGTGAGGGGCCTTGATTCCATCCAATATCTACTTGGATTGGGTTGTTACATTCAATAATTATAGTGCTTCCAAAAAGCTCTCCTCTTCTCTGTGATCATCTACCATCAACAAACCTTCTTACTAGGAGTGCAAGATCTTTTGTTCATATTTCATTATCAAGCAAACCAATCTATTTCTTTTAACGCACTTGCCTTCAATCTCGATCTAGGTTAGGTGATCCTCATAGGCCCTAACCAAATCACACACATCGCATTTAGTAAACTACTTTTACTCACACTTTTTGCTTCACCGCAAACAGTGCGATCGTTTTCATTTAGTTTATTCTTATTTAGACCCATTAATCATTTGACACGTGAGACACTGTTGAACAAAAGTCCATGTCTCTTCATCGCTCGATGTCTGGCGGCGAGTCGGTACATCTTTTACCGGGATGTACAACAAATCGGGAGTAATGAAACTCCACACGAGGATCTCCTCTTCGAATCGATCAAGCTAGGGAACCTTTGTCGCCTCTATCACAAGACTACCATCTAGTGGATGGTCCGACCCTCATCAGCCATGCATTTGTACGATCCACGATGGACACCCGGCCTACGCTTCCTGCCCCTGAGACTCAATCACTCTGATCAATGAGGCCCGGTGTAGCTACGGACTCCCAATGATGTAGGCTTGCTCATTGTCTGTAGCCCCAGCTATCCTTGTCTCGGGCATACGCCGCTCTCGGGAAGCTATACTGTGACCTCCCCATGACCACGGCCGGAGTGCATCGACTCTGCATTTGCCTTGAGGATGAGTGATACAGTGAAGTCATAATCCCCTCTAGGAACTCCATCATCTCGTTGCCTCATATTAAGGTCAATTTGCGTGAAGATATACTTGGACTTTTGTGTGGTGCGAATCGTCTGTGCTCGCCATACAAATAATGGTGCCAAATCTTCAAGGTGAAGACTAATTTATGACTGTATCGTGTGTGGGGGTAGTGCATGCAAGTGATTCTTATTTGGCGAGAACCGTAAGCTACACTCTAGGACTACACATCAAAGCGCATCGGTCCAGGCCTTGAGGGCATCCACGATACTGCTTTGCTGTACCCTATCCTCTCTTGCTGGGACATTTATCGAATGAAATTTAAGTAAACCTCACTCTTTACAACTCTGGAATGCCCTTTCGCACCAATCATTTCCACTCGAGCTTGACCTCATAAGGTCGATCTCGCGTGAAGTCTTTGCCCGGTGGGAGAGTCCTCGATGAACCTCTTGTAGTACCCGGCTAATCTGGCGTATCTCGAAGATTGACTTCATTATACTGACTCATCACGACCTGACCTTCTGAAGGCGTCCCGCTAACCTCCGAAGCACGACCTTTGTGTGTCCCGAGGAATCTCACCTCGGTAATCTTAAGGCTTCGCGCCTTTGAACACTGGCGCGTTTGTCGATGGTCTCTCAACGATTCTTGAGAAAGACCTCAAATGATCCTCATGCTCCTTCCCGGATTGAGAGTAGATCGAATGTCATCCGCAAGACCCGACAAATCGATCTAAATAGGAGTTAGAATACCACATGCATGAGATCTATGAATCTTCTTTGGCGCATTCGTTAATCAGGCATCCTTTGTAAACTCAAAGTGCCCATAACGCGTCTTGAACACTGTCTTAGGGATATCTACCTAACCCTCAGGCGATGGTAACTAGTGCGAAGGTACATCTTGGAGTAGACTAAACTCTCCTCTTAGTTGATCATCACAATCGTCGATCCCTGTTGTGATAGGTACGATTCTTGATGGTAACCTGTTCAATGTCGATAGTCAATGCGGTCGAAGGGTCTTGTCTTTCTTCATTAAATGAGGCAGAAGCCCGTGGTGAAGTACTCGGTTTAATGGCTTGCTTGTCGATAACTCCACCGTATCTAGACCACGAGTTCATTAACTCAAGCTGGTACCATCTATGTGGAGTCATAGAGATGGGCGGCGATGCCAGTATAACTCAATACAAAATCTACATCCACGGAGGTAATCCTAGTAACATCCAGGAAAAACATCCTCGTGTTCGCGCACTACCTAAGACGGATCTGGGGTCTGAATTATCTGCCTTGTCCTCCCCAGGAATTGAAATTAATTCATTGACCCTGTTTGTCAGTCTGATTTGGAATCGACGGTGGGGGCAAAGCTGTCGATTCTTGTGCACCCAGGACTTAACACAGTACCATCACATTGTATGGCGGTAACTCTCTACTCTTACAATCCAATGAAGACTGCGTATGCGTCGACGATCATCTGAAGATGACGTCGAGGAACTCGACATGTCAGCGGCCACTTGGGTCCGCTATGGTAAGTCCACGAGGTCACAACTCACATCCTCGACATATCTCATCACAGCCTCTCGCCCTAGTCCCTAAGGGAGAACTCACATACAGGGGCTCCTCTAAAGTCTCAATCTCTAAGCCCAACTCTATCATAACTGATGCAGCAATGAATGAATGTGATGCACCATAATCAAATAACACTCATGCCCATAAGCGAGATAGCAAGAATGTACCTAGCTAGTATGATTGGTTGATCCGTTGGCTTTCAGTAGATAGTATGTAGGCGTAGACACACCCACAGTCCACGGCGTCCTTCCTGTAGGCCTCGTCCTGCGCCTGGCCATAATCTGGCCCCTCGCTGTACGTAACAGGAAGGTGCTCGTGCGACACCACAGGACTTAGCGGCTCCTGCGCGTCTTGGGATGTAGCGGAATAAGGCGTGATTCGCTCCTGTCCCAGTGACTGGGGCGCGTCCCAGACCTTCAGGATCCTTATCTTTGAGGTGATCCCTCCTACGTGTGTCCAGGCTCTTGGGAATGGAAACATACCATCACATCTCATGCTGATTAGCAGCCACGACTTTCATCGGCCGGATGCTGACTTTGGAACCGCGTGAACTAAGCCACAGGCTTCTTCCTCGAACTTCAGAAGAGACCGACTCTCCTACCTCTTTGCCCTTTGGCGCCCCACATCTCGGTGCTCCAGAGCATCCTCGATCTTCTCATGGTCATGGCTGCTGACCATAGAGTCCATGTCTAATGGCGGTCTGATCTTGCCCCGAATGGACAACCTCAGCCCATTCTCAAACCTCCTGACCTTAGCCATATCTGTGGCCACATAATAGTCAATAGTCAGGTAACTCTGTGAATCTAGCCACATACTCCGTCTTGTCATGGCTCACTGCTTGACTCAGGAACTCCTGAGCGCTTTGCATGTCTGAATTGGTAGGAAAATATTTGCCCGTGAAGAGCACATGGAACTGTCTAAGTCATTGCCTCTGGGATTCTGAGGTCTTAATCCGGAATCCCACAGCGCTTAGGACTATCTCTAAATAGATAAAATTTGATACAATCACCAATTAGCATCGATTAATATCATTGCCTTTAATACCTTCTCGATCTGTTGGAACCAATGGTCTACCATGTCGGATCCCTTACCTGTAAATATCGGAGGGATGATGTGCGAATCTCGAAATTTACCGGACCTCCACGGGTACTTCATTGCCTTAAAGCTTGTCTGATAGCGATAGGCTGCTGACAACTGAATCTCGTGAAGACTCTTGGTCAATCTTGGTGGTGCTTGGCTAGCACCTTGTGAAAGACCTCGTCCTCATGCCGACTTGCCGTCTATGCATGTCAGATAAGCGGTAAAAATTTAATAAATTTAATCGGTCTAGCCCAGTAGCGCACATGCCCGATCTTAATAGACTCAACAATCATGAACTGACCCGTTCATCATCTTTCTCGCAGTGGTGCTAATTGCCCGATCACTCGCTTAGTAATTTCGAACCCCTAAGGTTATGTTTCTCAACCTTAGTGTTCCATATATAATTCATTATGTATATACAATTCACACACATTTTTTTCAATTACACGTAGCCGAACCTGACATGCATGCAACACAATATCCTGATTTAAAGTCATGAAATGCAAAATGGATGCATGATGATCTGACTTTTTGTTCCCCATCGAGGTCTAAGTATTCGTGTACTAAATTTCACCCTGGTTGGCCAGAGCTGATGCGAGTCCAAACTTATGGATACCCAGACAGCTCCTAGGTATTCGTATACCTAAGCTCGATACCACGTTTGCGGCGCCCCGAATCCAGGGGTCAATTTTGTACTTTTTAATGAAACGGTGTTAGTGAAACGATGTCCATGAAAACGATGGCAAAATAGTGACCCCTAAACCTGGCCGGTCATGTATGCACAATGATACGCTACTTGGCGGCGCCTGTATGGCGGTAAAAGCGTATCGTAATGCGCTTTGGCCATGTCGCCGTGCGTTTATCAGCTTACGCCTGGCGCCTGCTTTTACCATTGTCGGGACACCCTTTCTCAAGTCGTGGCCCCAAGGGGCGAACCCGTGTCGCGACACACCAAACTATGGAGTCGCGACACGAAAGAACTAACCATGTCGCGACACCAAAAGTGTTGCGACTTTTAATCTTGACCCATTAATACCGCGACACCAAAAGTGTTGCGACGCAAGGCTGACTCACAGCTTCCATGTCGCGGCCTGACAATGGGTCGCGGCCATCAAACTGACCATGTCGCCTTATGCCCCAAGAAGTGTGTCGCGACCCGATCCTGCCCAGCCAGGTCGCGACACCGCTATCGCCTATCCCGAGTCCACTGGCGTGCTCAGCGCGTGTCGTGGGCTTGTCTTTAACCTTTGTCGCTCATACTTCTTGCTTCCATGTCCTTTCGGCAATGCTCGCATCTTGCATATCTTGTAGTATACAATAGCAACACCACCTCACGTAATAGCCGCATTGAGAGCTGGAAATGGGCGTAGCCCCTCCATTTAGTTCCACCTTATTTTTCCTGTTCCTTTCCCTTTTCTTCTACTTACTATAAATTCACGAAAAATTGCCTTATTACTTCAAAGGCCTACGAACCGGAAAACTCACAAAATATATTTTATGCAAAATGGATTAATTTGAGTTTGTTTTAAATACAAATTACAAGAAATCACAGGTCTTTTTACCCGTAATTACAAATCACAAATAGGACCAAGTATGTGGCCATTTCTTCGCTCTAAGGCCTCGAGATCGTCCCGTCCAGGAGCAGGCCTTGATTTTACTGAAATGGTTATTCCATGACAGGGGTGGTGATGCCTAGTAGTTGAATTTTCCTACATGGGTTACTCCCCCGCTAAGTGCTCATGCAATGGCACCACACATTCGAGTAAAACAGTAGTTCTACTCAAATGTTTATGTTATGGATGAGAGTATCACTCACCCTTTCTATGCGTCTTGAGCCCTCAGCTCCCTCACATGTGCATATGCCAAGTGTGGAAACGCATCTTCAAAGCAGATTTTTGTTGTAGTTTACATTAAATGATATCCGATCGCCAATGATTTTATTGAATGACCCTCTCGACAATCATTGGACAATCCTCTGAGGTGAATTGTTGGACAACTCTCTGACGATTCTTTGGGCGTCATAAACGACGGTAGACTGACTTTCCAATGCAATTCTTAGGACAACTTTTTAGATAAAATTTTTCTTTTTCTTTTGGACATATCTCAGATTTTATTCGTTTGTAGACGTCTTTAGATGATCATTATGAGTCAACCCTCAAAAACCATAGCCGTGCACTCACACCTATTGTTCTAGGGTGCCCGGTGCATATGAAATGCATTATGCCATTTCTGACAATTTATGTTAATATATTAAACATGCATATATTAACAAAAATTCCACACCACCAATCCAACATGTTATTCACTCATGGGAAATAACCTGAGCATCCTGGAAGAGCCACATGGGCAGTCCGACACATGGTGCCCAGGGCTGTCATGGATTAACCCAAAGTTTCTGCCAATGCAATCTTTGGGCTGAAACACGACCATTCGGGCCACCAGAACATCCACATCCATTGAATGGCTTTTACTTGAGAATAAAACAAGTAGGAAAACCCTATAGCCTTTGGGTTTTAATAAAACTCCTCGACTTTGAATCTTGACGCAAAGCTCTAGTTTCTAGGATAAACCTTTCATCTTGCTCCGCTGGGCAAGTGGAGTCCGATCGCCGTGTTAAATTTAGAGAGAGAGGTGAGCCGCTGAAACCATGTCAAGCTACCATCTTTCATCTTCCTTGCTTTTCTCCTCTCCCCAGACTAGGTTGGGTCAAGAATGGGGTCAAAGTGGGATGTCCTCTCACTTGCCACATGTCAATTCTCATTGGTTCTTAGGATTTCCCCTTATCCCTTATCCATCTACTTTGGATTTTCATTCAATGACATGATGTCACATGTCACCCATGGCCCACACTTGACACATGGCGCCTCATGGACCACTCATCACATGCCAAGTGTCCCGCACTACCCTCGGTGTCTCAAAAAAAGTGAAATCCCGACTGTCTCGAAATTCAACGAAATTCGATGTGGTAGCTAGATTTTGCGAGAAGATTTCAACCGTGAAGTCTGTTTCCTCATCCGAGATCTAGAAAAATTCCGGTTTTTTGACCGAAATTACTATTTTACCTTTTTTCAGAAAATCGCGTTTTCTAGGGTTTTACCGAACATGGCATTGCATGTGCATAGGTGGGAGTCTAACCCTTGAGGTTTACTCTACTAGGCTTTGCTTACCCGTCATTAGGACCTTTAGGTTGTGCGAGGCGGTGACCCTCGTCCGGAGCCTTAAGCATGAAGAGCCGTTATGTTTCAGTCATATTTTGTATTTATTTTGAGCACACTTATGACATATATTTTTTGTAAAAGGGTTCTAATCAAACTCCTATAGATTGTTTGTGAGATAGTAAAGTGTATTTTATATGGAAATGATTACTTTATGCGAAGAGTATATCTTGATTAATATATATACCCTTTCGAGTTACAATCCACAAGAGTGGATGCGGTGATGTGACATCGGGTTACCCAGTGTTCCACAAAGGTGTTTAACGGGTGTGGGTTGTCAACGGGACCCACCGGGTTTGTGGCATCACAATTGTGATCATTAATTTTATTTTTGAAATATATTTAATTAATAAAATAATTTAAATATTTTATTATTTTTGGTATTATAAAGTTATAATTATATTTTTATTTTTAATATTTAATAATGTAATAATAATGTTAATTCACAGTTGGTTTTGCTGAGAAAAAAAATGCAATAATTATTTTAAATTCATTTAATATATAAATTAAATATTTATAATTAAATTAAGGGTTAGACATTGGTTTCTTACAAATAAAAGCAAGGGAAGGAAACAGAAGGAAACTACTTCACGCTTGTCAACAATTTACAATTTTCCAAGTTATTAGAATTGTTTAATTGATCATAAGCATAATTAGTACAAATGGGGCAAATCCACACAACTTTTAGACCACAAAAACGACAGTGGCAGAGACTGAGGAAGAATGTAATTTTATAATAAAATAATTATATTATTTGTTGTGTATTTTCAGGATTAAATTAAAATGTGGAAAGTGGATATGTTTCTATTTTAATGCTCTCATCTGTGTGCATTGACATGACATAACAAATGGAAGGAAGCTTGCCCATAACAAAAAGAAAAGTCTATTATTACTCTACTGCATAATGGATACAAAAAGACTTTATTTATACACCTTTATGAACATTCTGGAAGGGGTAAATTTCTCCAACATCTAACTAAATCAATTAAAGTTGCATAACAGATTGGAAGCCTTTTGATTAAATGTGTACAATTGCCCCTCCAAGTTGGAGGGTTGATGGAGGTCAAGCAACTAGCAGGAAAATGAAACTGAAGCACTAAGGCCTTGGTAAAGATATTAGCCTAGCTGAAGATGGGAGGAAATGTATTGTGGATTAATAAAGCCAAGTTTGAACTTTGTTCGTTGATGGCGAGTCAACATCATTTGCTTGGTACGTTTATGGAACACTTTGGTTAATAACAACAATGTGGAGGCGGCAGTTGTCACCAAAGAGCGATTACCACTTTACCCCGCGACGGTGTGACTCTGTATTTGGCCTTCGGAAGGGCAGGAAACAGTGGCTTATTTCTTGGACTTCCAAGAGATAGAGCGATTCAGATTGGATATAATAGCCAGTAAATTGGTGGCGAGAGATCGTTTGCTGGAAGAAAGAATGGGCATGTGGATGGAGAGCCTCATATATCAGAGTAAGTACCATGTTTGTCAATGGCTGCTATGGGGAGGAATGATATGGCTGGGTTGCCAGTTAACATAAGTGACGTATGGGCGAGTCATAGTGACATAGAAGACGAATAACCGAGGCATCATTCAGCAGGTTTAACATGCAGCAGTGCTGCATCACGGATAATATCAAGCTAAATTT
Organism: Tetrastigma voinierianum; assembly: GCA_016808115.1. Lineage (NCBI taxonomy): Eukaryota > Viridiplantae > Streptophyta > Magnoliopsida > Vitales > Vitaceae > Tetrastigma > Tetrastigma voinierianum. Next base: position 45,858 of record JAEQBH010003925.1, on the reverse strand, counting down.
GTCGATGGATATACACATTACCTCAGTACTATGTGCAAATCTCAAACCGAAAGTACTTTGGCATAGCCAAGATCATGATGCTAGAACAAGTGAAGGAACTGTTTAACAAGAACAATGTCAGCTTCAAGAGACCCTGTGATTATCACATCATCTACATAAACGAGAAGAGCCAAAAATGACTGAGAAGTTTGCTTAATGAACAGACAGCGGTCATGACAGATTTAAAGGCAAATTGGAATAAGCTTTGAACCAAAGCTCTTGATTCCATTACCGAGAGGCTTGACCATAGAGAGCAGTAATTAGCAAACTTGGCTTGGGAATGGCGTGGTGTATCCGTCGGAGAAGCATAGATTTCTTCATTGAGATATCATGGAGAAAAGCTTGATATTAGTCAATCGAATTGATGTATGGACATGCTTTAGAAAGTGTTTAATAATTGAACAATAAATGAAACGCTGACAACTTCCGCTAACATGAGGAAAGAAAATGGTCATTGCCATTAACAGGCGGATAAAATTTCGGCGCGAAGTGCGTGTGGACCGCGTGGACACTTTTTAATGCACGAACACCGTAAAATCAGTGTTGATCATGCCGTGGCGTATCGTTCGACTCAAACCATTATGTCAAAGGCTTTGGATACGACTCGAACATAGCGGAACCGTGATGATTTTAAACTTTTCTTTGGTAAAAAACCTCTTTGACGCACATTTTTCCTCAAAGAGTAAAGGCAGATTCTTGCTCAAAGCACAAAAACCACACCTGGCTGAGTTGGCGGTTGGGAAGTGAGAGCTACAGAAGCGGAACTACGGATGATGCGATGACCGGAGATCTGACAGGGTGGGACCACCAGGGACCACAGAGTTAAATAATTACAACTAGATTCACGATCATATGGCAAGGACAAACATAATAAGATAAAATAAAAATTATCCTTACAAATATTATTGTAAAAAACAATTTAGAAAAACTAAAAGCAATTATGACATTGTTTTAAATATTTAAACATAAACATCTCTAAAGTAATATTCTGCAAGACCCAACATTTCCTTTTGAATCAAATAAAATGGCTTCCAGTTCAGGTTCATCAAGACAAAGATCCACAATCTCAAGAATTCTAGCATTCTATATATCCATTGACTCAAAACCACCTCTTCCAATGTCCCATATTTTAGATTTGCCTTCATTATAGTTTGGAGATCTCCTTGCTTGAAATTCGAAGATTATTATGGACATAAACCGATCCTCGACTCTTTGTGATGTCAAATTGTTTCTCTTCATGCATTGAATGAAATTATATGTGATTTTTACACAAAAAAGCAAAACGAGGATGAGCGGTTGTCTATGTTTCAATGCTATAGATTAGAAGCATTAGTGCGGAAGTCCGGGAACAATCCATGCATTAACGTAATTCATTATCTACCCACAACATTATTAATGGAATCCTCTTGAAAAATCTTCGAGCATGTAGAAAAGTAGTACTCCTCATTTGCTTAACATACTTATCAAATTCATTTGAAAAATATCTCTCAAAACATTTTTTTTCTTTCTTTTACTACATCCATATCTCAATGTGGTGGAACACGATCATGAGACTTATCAAGCCATTGTTGACTACAATAGCTACAAGTTGAGTTATGACATAATTTATAAAAATTTAAACATCATAGAATATCATTTATATTTAAATTATCAAAGCCTCTGATCTCTAAGCTATTAAGATTACCTTGGCTTTGAGAATGGAAGGCCAAGAATGTACTAAAGGTGTAGGTACATTCAGTAAAAGTAACACAGTTTAAATTCACGATATCAAAAAACATAAGTACATAATTGTAAGAATGAGTTAAGCATAGGACATAAAATATAATTAAAACTTTTAATCAAAACAAATATTTAACTATTAAATCTTAATTATACATGAATTTTCTGCTGACTTTATGGCTAACAACATAAATGGCTTCTTTACTTTTTTTAACTCTTCGAATCCCACATCATAAATATATATATTGTCAAGGCAAGGTTTGTCGATGTCAATGTCAGGCTTATCATACATAGGGTTGTAAGGTTGATTATAATCCATCATCAAAGAAAGTGTTAATTTAGGATTTATCCTTTACTTTTAACTTACTCTGTGTCAATCTTCTTTATACATCTCCGTTATACCCAATTATCACTAATTGCTCCAAGCCTCTTTTATTGTCTTAAATTGTTTAAGCATAATGGCAGATGGAAAGCAAAAAACATGTATCGACCAACTGAAAATTAACAGCGCATTGATTATTAAACGCCGACAATCTTATTGCATGATTCATGTGTGAAATTTTGATGAAAGAAGGCATCGCTGAAACTAGAATCTGACCATTGTTCCATATCTTCATATCTTCAGTGTTGTTTGATGGTGCACATATATTGTGACAAGATTGAGAGTACATGAGGCCCCACTTCCAGCCGCTCAGACGAGGGTGAGTCCACTCACTGAGCTATCCCCTAGCTCACGGGGGTTTCTTTGCCTCGGTGAAGCTTGGGCTGGACCGCGGCTTGATACCCATTGAAGTGGTTCCACTGCCAGCGACTGGCTAGGTTGGTGAGTGGGAGATATGAAATAATTATCTAACTTCGTGGTCGGGTTAACAGCACAAAAAAGTACTTAACAATAAAGATGTGGCATCAAATGGACTATCATTGATGAGCAATGTTCCACTAAACAGCCTTTTGTAAGGGCCCGCCCCTGGCCGCTCAGACGAGGGGTGGTCCACTCTGGTATGGGGGGCGCTGTCCGCCATACTTCTTCGCCTCGTGAGAGCTCGGTGAGAGCTCGAACCCAGACGAGGGCATGTGAAATGGGGAGCACTCTCGCTGCAGGCCAGACTCTGGTTGTGACGCCCCCGAAACCCCCGAGTGGATTATTTGCCGTCCAGCCGGTGGAATGACGGTGGATGTCGAGTTTTAGGCGCCACTTGAAAAGAAGGCGAGTCTCCTTTGTGCGGGGCTCTACCCAGACACGAGTACTGCGTAAACTGTCCCGAGCAGTCGATATAATCCCGAGGATAGCAACATGGATAAAAGCGACCTGCAGGGCCCATGCAAATATCCATCAACATATCCAACCATGTCCCATAGTTGGGGGTTAGTAAATGACTCTTATACAACACATATATTAAATTCTAAAATTCTAATACATGTGGAAGAGAACCATCAAAGCCCGCTCGGCTTTCTTCAAAACTCGACCTACAGGACGGCGAGTCCCTCGCACACTCACACTTTGTAAAATAAAGGGGGATGACGGGGTGAGCTAAGCTGGTAGGAGAATGCATACTAAGTGGGCTACTCGCCCACCCCAAGTGCAGTCACGATGTTCAGGAAATAAACACACATTGAGAGCAAATGCATGATCTACTTGGTGTCTACATGACTGATAACTCAGATCCGAGTCCTCACAGGCTCTCTCACACTACGCTAAGCCTTTGTATGAGAATTATTGTTTAGTGGACAACCCTCGGAGTGTGTATATATATCAGTTAGACTCAGGCGATTGATATATTATTTATTTAATGGTTACCCTCAGATGAATATCAATTGGTAGCTCAGAGCGATTGATATTTTGGTTTAATGGACTACCCTCAGATAAATTAATATTTTAAGCTACCCTCAGAGACCATCTTGTAGCGCTGAGCAGGTCCCTAGTTGACTACCGGTCGGCAGCGGAATACAGTGGAAGTCGGGTTACTAGCATGCCCCCAAAATCGGGAGCGGGGTCTCCTTTGTACGGGGTACCTCTTAGAATAAATGCGCAGCATATCACATTCCCAGACAATCCAATATGTGCGGTATAATCCTCAACATGAGTAAAAATGCCTCTTGGGCTCATAAACCCAAATACTCGCTAAAATCAATTATATATTATTCTTCAATTATCTCCCGATAATTCGGTAGTTGATTGCACTTTTATCTGAAACAAGCGTATATTAAAATCTACAATTATTACATGTATGTCCAAAAACCATCAAACCTAGCTTAGAAGCTTCTTCAAAATGGATCGTCTTCTCAAGCGCTCCTTGTACCTGAAATAAGGGGGTCCGCGACGGGGTGGTAAGGCTGTAGGAGAATCGCCCCAAGTGGTACACTCACCACCTAAGTGCGGTCTGATGCTCCAAGTAAACACACACTTTCAGTAAATACATGATCCTACTTGAATGTCTAAAATGAGTTACCCCATGTCACGAGTCCTCCACCGAGCTCACTCCACACACTGCCTAAGCCATGTATGAGAAAATAATCATTTTCAAACAAAACTTTTGTGCTTGAGAAAATATCACTAGAAATATTCGGTAAAATATGGGACTACCCTCAGGGTGAATTGGTTGGTGAGCTTTCCGAAGCAGTCATGGTCCTCATCGAAATGATACGTTGGCCCATCTCAATCTGATTGCCGAATATCATCACCAGTAAATTAAACTTCCCTTGTGCATATCCGTTTTACAAAAATACCTTGTCATGCACTCACACGCAATTCTGACTCACCCGTTACATATGAAAATGCGTTATCGCAGTTTTAAAATCATTTACAATATGTCAATATGCATAATTTTCAATCAACTATAGTCGCACCTCGATCATCGCTACGTCTAGCTCACTTGGAGCAAATCATAATCATCACGATGGCTTCTGAAACCTGATTGAATTCCATATAATTGTGTCATTGTGTTAACACCTCAAGCATTAACCTAATAATTCTTTGATCGACTAACTCTCCAAATTAATTTCTACACATACCAAGCCATTCAATTCACACAATTTCAATGCCAAAACACATGGACCTTTATGGCCATTTCACCTGGCTTAGAGTTGTTTTAACAGTCCGAAACCAACGATCAAAAATTTGTCCACGGGCGGCCCACATGTCGACTTCTCGGTTTCACTTTTTGGGCAGAATTTCTTACCATTCTTAGGTCTCATAACGCAAAGCATAATTTATTGAATAAATTATCACAAAAGGACCATAACAGTCCGTAACGGTGTCTAGATTGCCCCAGTCGGCTCCCAAAGAATTATAACGCCGGTCCCGTGTTTAGAGGCCAGTCGGCGGCCCCATTCAGGCCTTTATCATCTCAAGCATGCATTTTTAATGCCAAAATTCCACCTGAAACAAGCACTAACATTACGGGCCAGTCCACGGCCCCTAACAAAAAAATCTCAAATAAATTCAAATAATTCGGTCCCGAGTTTGGGATAGATCAATAATACCAGCGTGCCAAGCCCATGAAACATGGAAAAACCCTTAAAATGGGAATAAAATGCAAGTAGGAGAAAATCTGCCTTTGGGTTGTCAAAAACTACGCAAACCCGGGGTCACGCGTAGCTTTGCTCCGGCGTGAAACGTTCCCCTCCCCTTCTTCTTTCAGGTCGAAATCCAAGCCCGGTCAGATTGAGATAACTGGGAAGGAGGTTCTTCTCTCTCTAAAAATGAAAACCCCATAGCTACTGCATCCAAAAAATAAATCCCACGTTTTTGCTCTTGGTGTTTAAGTGGAGAAGAAGACTATTCTTCTCAAAATTACAAGTTTGCCCTCATTTAATCGATTAATTCACATTCTTTTCACCAAGATTTGATATTAGTCTTCGCCGGTAGTGCATTTTCATCATTTCTCTACTCCTTACCACTTATGGTACATGATGCTGTATATATTCGCTTCGTTGCGTAATGTTTGACTTGCCGAAACGTTTGTGCCTCAGCGTCTGCAGGCTTCCATTGTCTCGACCAAATTACTTGAAATTTTACGTGCTAACTAGATTTCGTGAGCGATTCATGATTTTCTGTCTGTTTGAGTCATCACGAGGATCTAAGAGAATTAATTACAGTTACTACTTAGTAATTAAAATTCCGTAATTAAAATTACGATTTTACACCACTTATTCAATTAGATTTCTCGGGTCTTACTTGTCTTATACAGAGCATCTTAGTCGTAACTCGCATGAGTCGCAAGATGTTGCCGGTGCGTATGGAATGCATGTATGCCAATTCCAATACGAGTTTAAACCACATGCAAATATATATATACATGAATATATTTACATAAAACTTTAAATCACACAACATGTTATGTATTTACCCGTTTCAACATCAAAATTATCTCACTTGGGCTAATATACAAGCATGGCGGTCGATTCGAATTGCTTAATCAAGCACATATTTTCCCAATACATTTTTCGGGTCCTTATTCTAGACGGTAAAACCCTAGGGTTTCTTGTTCCAACGCCTCAAAATAAAACATCGGTTCGTATTAGAACCCGCATTTCACGGCATTAGGCCTCAGATAATTCGACACGTGATTAACACCAAGAACACACAAGTTCATACCCACGTCCAGGCGGGTGAGCGGCCACGGGCTGCTCATTGGACTCCCGACTTTTTATATTAATTTGATCCCGATGTTTGGGACCCGTCAAACTTGGCCCACTAATGGCCTCCCGTCGGCTTCAACGTTTGAGGAAATGCAAAATGGGAATAAAGCCACGAGTAGGGAGAAAATCCTACCTCGAGGAGTTTGTCAAAACTTCATAATCGAGGATCGAGGGCGTGGCTTCCTCTGCGTAAAACATTTTCCACTCTTTGCTCAGGTCGAAATCAGTCCAGATTTAGGGATCTTCAGAGAAGCACCCTCTCTCTAAAACTCTCTCAAAAACCAACCTACTGCATCTCCCCAAAAAAAATAAATAAACCTCTCACGTTTTCTATTTTGGCTAAATGGAGAAGATGGAGTACTATTAACTATTTCGTCATTTAGTCACTTAAAATCAATTTCTATAATGCCCATTATGTCCCTCTTTTACCAGATTTGATGTTCGTATTATTTGATGTCCAATTTTTCATCACGTTCTCTCACTCCCTACCACTTATGGGACATGAGTACATGCTATCTGTGCCTTTCGTCGCATCGAATGGGTTTCTGACACCGACACGAGCGATGCCTCGCTTGATGAACCAACTATTGTCTCGAAGAATTATGAAATTTCTGCGTGCTCACTAGATTTCAGAGGCGATTCCAACGGTGCTGTCCGTTTGTCATCGAGATTTAGAGAATTAATTCACGGTTTTAACGAATCTGATTTGTAGTAAAATTACGATTTTCTTGTGTCGAGAGAATTGGAATTTCTCGAGTCTTATTCTCCCACTCCTTAAAAGGAATTTAAGTCGAAATTCAGGACAATCACAATCATGCACATGCATCTGCGCGCCTCTACCATGCATGTAAACTAATAATTTAATCTTAAGCGACTATACCTCACATTGCCTTCATCACTAAGCAAGAGAAGGGATAGGTGGCGCATCATGTCGCCAGCTCGCGTTGACTCCTCCACTCCACGGTGCCACCATAGCACTCTCACTAGCACCTCACGGTCTTCAGTTCGCAAAACTTCGATCCACGACTATCGACAATGCACCGCGGTACTCCTCGAGGTCCCATTAGTGTCAAACTCAAATCTATCCCAATCCCGCTATAGTGAAATTTGGATGCAGGTATATTTTCGGAGAATGGAAGCGTGAAAGCGCTCGTGGACACGACATGCTGGTGGTAGCGCTAACGATGCGAACGAGGGCCACGCCCTCTCGAGTATCTCGAAGCGATAAGCCTCGTGATAGCTCCCGCGCTCTAGAGACACAGACCACTCCCCTGCTTAGGTATCGCCTTTAAGAAGGCGTGATCCCCACGACCTCGAGCTACAGGGTCGAGCGTCGCACATCTACATAAGCTCTTCTGTAGGCTCTAAGCGTGTGAAGTGTATTAATGTCCCAAGCTGCTCTGGGAGGTGTTTCTAATCGGATCGAGGACCGGTGATGGAACTCTCTTCCACCTCGGTCCAAACATAGCGATCTCTGTGGCCCCTCATCCCCTGATACTCGTGTGGTGCCGTTCGTACATTCTTTGATAGCTTGTTGTTATTAGCGAATTCCCACTTAAGAGCAATTGCTCCTCTACCCATATGATCCGAGGACACATGTTCGCGGTACTTAACACCCGCGTATGTAATCCATACACCGCGTAACCTACCTGACCCTTACTTTTTGATATTGTAGCGCTAACCTTCCCCGAGTCGCGTCGTGACGATCCGATGGGTAGTCAACTTTAGTCCGTGTCATGAATGACATTCATATACGAGCCCTTGCCCGGCTCGACCCAGCACCCGATGCTATTCCCGAAAGGTATCCAAATCTCGAGTCCCCTCCAGACTCCTATCACTTAACTTCTAAGTGCGTGATAACTGACAGTGGGTTTCATCTCGAGGCGACATAACTCTTCGGCTCACGCCGGAGCCTCTTACATTTCTGATTGACCATGAGTCTTCATTGGACGTGATCTAAGACAAACTCACCCCATACCAAGGTGGTGAATGACCATACAGATGTACCCACACGGGCTTCGACCAGCGATCTTCTGGTGCACCGCGAATCTGTGTATATTGTGACCTTGATCAGGTTCCACCATGAAGCGAGTCTCAGCTCACTCCTTAATCCCGGGCTGTCAGATTCGACTCTACGTATTCTGACTGGGGACGGGAACATCCATGCACAGCTACTCCCAAAGGCCTTAACCTCACGTCAAATCGATGTCATGTCGGGTATGACAACGCATTTAGGTCTCCCGATTACTGATAACCTAGATGGTTGTCGACTCATCACGTATTGACATCAACAACGATAGGTCTGCCGCCAAAGTCACTATGCTTCGCTCGCCTTGACTCCGTCGTCACGACTTTGACCCACACTACGGCCCCTTTGGCGATACATGTGTTGGGAGTGCTTGTATAGCACCCCTAAACTGAAACTAGTTCCTCTAACCCTTACTAGGGTGTGGAGGAATGAACTGTATACTCTCCTGTACTACGGCTAACTGGGACTGCATTGTCCCAAAGTCTTGGGATCCTTGTCTTTGGGGCAATCCCGTCACTCATGCTTTCGATCATTTGAATCCTGAAGCAATTAATGACGAAGTCTTACACCCTCTTCCCCCGAACTAGGAGAAAACTAATCCTCCCTCTTGTTACCAACTTGCAGAGTATTAGGTAGCTCACCATGCATCCTCGATTTCTCTCTCTCTATGGTCGAGGTGGGTCAAACCATGGGTCCATATCCAGTAGGTAAAGTCCTACGATCGTCGAATGGACAACCCCGACCCATTCTTATGTCTCTCATAATACCCAGTGATCCACGAGAACTCATTATCTCAGATTGACATTTGGTACTCTTCAGCGCATCCTTTGCCTCAGCCTCCCTCCCGGTTGATGATCGATGCTAACACATTATGCGAATCTCACCTCAGTAGCGAAAACTACTTGCGAGTCAGCGACCTGGCCGATGGTCTCTTGCGGTGCCAAAAACAATCCTCGAGTGATACTCATGCTCCCACTACGTGGGAGTAGATCAAAATGTCATCATGAGGCTAAAAACTGATCTAGATAGGGTTGGAACACCACATGCATGAGGTCCATGAATCGCAACTAGCGCATTCACAAATCGAAGGGCATGCAGTAAACTCAAAGTGCCTGCTTGGCATGCAAATAAAGTCTTAGGGATATCACGTCTCACAACCCTCGGTGATGGTAGCAGTCGCGAAGGCACATCTTGGGTAGGCTTCGCACTCCTCTCGACTAGTTAAATAAATCATCAATCCTCGGTAATGGAGTGGAGTTCTTGATCGTAACCTTTATTCAATTGTCGATATCGATGAGGTCGAAAGTTCTTGACTCTCTTCTTATAACTAGAGCCGAAGTATGTATGGTGAAGTGCTTGAGTGCAATAAACCCCTTGTCGATAGCTCTTGTGGTTGGGTACAGGTTTCTACTTGACTCAGGTCTTGTCGCATGCGGAGTCATAGAGATGGTTGTAGTACCAGGGTGTAACTCAATCTAGAAGTCACATCCACATGTGGGGTAGTCGGGTAGCTCATGCGGAAAAACATCGCATATTCATAAAACCACTTTCGAGGTAGATTTAAAGTCGGTCTCACCTCGTCCTCTAGGGTAGAAGCTCATTAGCCCATTTCCTTCTTGTCCCACTAACACTTGGACTCGTATACTATCCAGGGGCAAAATCATGTGCTTGTCCCCAGAAATCAGCACAAATGCCGGAGTCACTGGCAGTATGGCGGTAGCCCTCTACGCTCCACTGATCGATACTTCACACGTAATTTATCGGCGGTCCATCCACACAGGATGACATCAATTCCCGACATGTCCCGCCATCCTCGGGTCGGTGTGAGTAGAGTCCGAATCTCTAACTTCGCAACCTTGACATATCGTTCTTATTCACCGCCCTAATCCACCAGGGGATACTCACGTCTGGCGGCTCCCTCTGGTCTCTCTAGAGGTCCTTGCCCATTTCCAGTATTTGGGCCTTATTCTCTAACTAGAGCAGCGGCTAGTCTAATCCTGATCGTGTCAGAGGTAATCTCCATGGCCTCTAACACCTTCTCGATCTGCATGAACAATGGTCTGCCACCATCGGATCTCCTCCCCACAGTGAATGTCGGAGGATGATACGTCACACCTGCAGGAGTTCTTAGGTCTCCTGTCCTGTTGCTTTTTGTCTGATAGCAACCTCTGCGGCACCTACGGCCTCGAGGCTGTTGATCAAATCTGAGGCGGTGGTCGATTGTCGGTGGTGCGTTGATGCCAAAGTGGATATCCTCTACGTCTAGTCCTCACCGGAGTCATTTACACAATCAACACAACAAAATCATTTAATTTTCATTTAGGTCTAGCGGCAATGCACATGCCAATTACTAGTAGACTTGACAGCCATGAGGCAGGCAGTTTATTTTCTAAAAGTGACACTAACTCCCAACCACTCAATTCATTTATTCGAATAACATTTTAACTCTGTTCATCTCGTTATCAAAATCCCTAAGGTCATAACCCATAACCTTAGTATTTACCCTTTTTCCTATACGCATTTCACCATGCATATAATTTTCTACGCAACTACCGCGCAATCACGATTTTAAATGGCAATTAAATCGAATACGGTATCTCACAGGCATAACCTGACCACGAGACACTAATCATACACTTAACCCGGTGTATACGCGATCAATTCGGCGTTTAAAATATTGTTTTTCCATGAATTTTGTCTTTCAAAAATTTATTTTTGAAAATTTTATTTTTCGAAAATTTTATCAAAATTTATTTGATTTTATTTGATTTTAATTGAATTTAAAAAAAAAAATTCGAAAAAATTTTATTTTATAATGAACAGTGTTCATTTACTGACTGATAAGTCAAGCGGGCCGCCAGAGTCGAGTGCACCAAAACCAGGCAGCGATTGAGCACAGGCTCGCCGCGAGCACGCCCGGCGCCGCGGTGGCGTATCGTGGCCCATGGCGGCGGGTGTCGCGGCCGGGGCGGCCGTGTCGTAGGCGGCATGGCGGAGTGTCGCGACTCACGATCGCAGCTCACCCTTGCGGCTCCTCGCTGACCAGCTGCCTCGCGCTCACCTGGCGCGCGCTTTGCTGCGAGCACGCCGCCGCCTGTGCGCTGCGCCATGCGCGCGCCTGCAGATCCTGCGACCTCCAGCGCTGACACCCCACCAGCATCCAGCCCAGCGCCCGCTGCGCTGCTAACCAGTGCCCGACCCGATCTTGGTGTCGCCCCGAGCCCCGGCTTGGTACGTGTCGTGGTAGTCTTCGCGGCGCCCGGCCACCAGCCGTGTCGTGAAGCGCTGCGCGTGACGTGTCTTAAAGACACCCGTGACGGCCCACGTAGTCCATGATACAATTTCTACAATACAAATTTCCTCTCCTTGATACAATTGCCTGGCCACTATTGCTGTATTACAATCGAACCAACAAGCGTATTGCGATACCGGTTGCTTCCTTCGATACAATTGTGCGTAGCCACTTTAAATTTACACTTTTGAAATTTTTTTTTAGTTTTCATTAAAAATATATTATTTTTATTTTTATTTTTTTAATTTATTTAGAAATTGGAAAAATGGCTAAAAATCTCTAAAATCATTTTTTTGGACACTCAAATAAATTCATAAAAATTTATTTTACCTTTTCTAAATTTTACACCATATAAAACCTTAGAAAGTATTTTCTCACCTCATAGCAAATAAATTTATAAAATTTATTTTTCTTTCCATTTTCCTTGAAAAATTTTCTCACCCAAATAAATTTATAAAAATTTATTTCCTTCCATTCTTCAATTTACTACTTGGCAAAATCATAGAAAATTATTTTCTTCAATTCTCATCAAACATGAAACTGTAAGATTCTATTTTCTTGGCACTAAAATTTCTTCTCATTTTCCAACAACCCGAATAAATTTTGAAAAATTTATTTTATTTAATTTTCTTCGAGTTTTACCACAATTGAAACCTTAAAAATTAAATTTCTTCACCTCTAAACAAATAAATTTATAAACTTATTTGTTTATTTCCTTGGTTCAAGTTTACACCGCGTAAACACCCAAAAGCGTTCCACCACGTCATCCTATGCTATCAGCAGAAGCATATCACTCATAAATTCAAATCACACCAACACCTACAGTTCATGTTATGCCTGACCGAGCATCTTGACACGCTAGAAAAATCGATCACCACAAAACACGAACACGTGCACGTAATTGTCACAGTTTTGTCACAGTGATTTTCTAGGTAATCTCATACCTAAACTCAACATCAAACCACACCTGAGTGAGGTATTGATGCTCATCCTCAACTGGCTGGCCCAAATTTTCTATTCTATAGGTTTCCCGCATTACCCACCATACTCCGCATCGAACCACTGAGTGGTGATGGATCACCCGGCAGAGCTCTAGTCGTATACCTAAGCTTTGTTTCTGGTTGTGGCGCCCCCAAAACCGAGTGCATTGTTGCCGTCGGCAGGTGTGGAATCCCGGTGGATGTCGGGTTGCAGACGCCGCCTTCCAAAAATCGGGCGAGTCTCCTCGTACGGGAGGCTCTACCTGAACACGGTACCTGCATCAAACACATCCCGAAGCGGTCGATATAATCCCGAAAGGATATTAGCAACATGGATAAAAAAGCGGCCTCGGGGCCCATACGACAATATCCATCAACATATCAACCATGTCCCTTAGTTCTAAGAGTTAGTAAATGGCTCTTATACAACACATATATTAAATTCTAAAATTCTAATACATGTGAAGAAACCGCCAACCACACTCGGCTTTCTTGGCTTCGGCCTCTAGAATGAAGCGGAGTCCTGCACACTACGCACTTAGTAAAATAAAGGGGATCCCACGACGGGGTGAGCTAATGCTCAGTAGGAGAATCGCCCTAAGTGGGCTACTCACCACCTAAGTGCGGTCTGATGTTCCCAGAAATAAACACACATTCGAAGCAAATGCATGATCCTACTTGAATGTCTACATGACCCCTTCGGATCAGGAGTCCTCAGGCGCTCTCTCACACTTTCGCCCTAAGCCTTGAGAATTATTGTTTAATAGTGGAAGCCCTCCCAGTGTGTATATATATATCAGTTAGGTAGCTCAGAGCGATTGATATATTAAACTATTTGTGGACTACCCTCAGATGAATATCGGTGGCGCATTTCCAGAGCGATTGATATTTTTGGTTTGTGGACTACCCTCAGATAAATTAATATTTTTAGACTACCCTCAGAACCATCTTCTCTGGGCTTATACCATGCACTAACTCTATGGTCACCAGATGTTGCGGTGCGTATGGAATGCGTGCGGTCGATACGAGTTTAAACCACGTACGAATATATATACATGAATACTCTTTACATAAAACTTTAAAATCACACAACATGTTATGCATTTACCCATTCAACATCAAAATTAGCTCAACTTGGAATTTAATATCACAACCATGAAGCAATTAGATTCGAATTACTTAATCAAGCACATATTTTCCCAATACATTTTCGGGTCCACTTATTCACAAGACGATAAAACCCCAGGGTTTCTTTGTTCTGACACTCAAATAAAACATCGGTTCATATTAAGAGCCGGCATTTCACGGCCACTTCAGGCCTCGAATCCATTAAACACATGATTAACGCAAGAACACACAAGTTCATGCCCATTAAATGGTGGGCGACCCGCGGGCTGCTCATTGGACTCGACTTTTATATTAATTCGATCCCGATGTTTGGGACGATCGAACGTACTAATGGCGCCAGCCCGAGCTGAAGCGTTTTAAAAGTACTAAAAATGGGAATAAAACCCAGTAGAGAGAAAATCCTACCTCGGGAGTTTGTCAGCTGCAAATCCGGGGTCGGGCGTAGCACCCTCTGCGTAAACGTTTTCCCTTCTTGCAACAAAATTCGAAATCCAACGGTCAGGTTCAGGGATCTTGGGGGAAGCTACCCTCTCTCTCTAAAACTCTCTAAAACCAACCCTCTGCATCTCCCCCGAAAAAAAAATAAACCTCTCACATTTCTATTTTGGCTAAATGGAGAAGATGAATTACTATGCTCTTCGATCATTTAGTCACTTAAAATCCAATTTCTATAATGCCCATTATATCCCTCTTTTACCCAGTTGATGTTCGTATTATTTAGTGATCCATTTTCATCATTTACTGCTCTACTCTACCAAGCTTCATGGGACATGAGTACATGCTATCTGTGCCTTTCGTCGCATCGAAAATCGGTTTATGGCACCCGAACAGCGATGCCTCGAAAAACGTGCCAACTCCGACTGTCTCGGAAAATTATGAAATTTTACGTGCTAACTAGATTTCGCGAGACGATTCCAACGGTATGATCCGTTTTGTCATCTGAGATTTAGAGAATTAATTACGGATTTTTAACCGAAATTACAATTTTGTAATCAAAATTACGATTTTGCCCTTATTCCAGAAATTTGAATTTCTCGGGTCTTACAGTACAAACCACACACGGGGTCCAAAAGATATGTTGAAACTTTGCTTCCACCGATGTGTCCCCTCTTGCTTTGAGGCTGGCGATTAATTATTAGTTATAGCAGACTACTTTGAGAGGACCCGATCTCTTTGTATAGTGTTGTCGGCTCGATCGGTATAAAGTGCTTGTCTTTAGTCTCCCTTCTGGTGTTTATTTCTTTTCAAAAACATTAGCCCACCTTACGAAGCGCCATGATGTTAATAAGTGGTCTTCTTTGAGCACTCCCAACCATCTATCCTTTGCAAATGCTCACTCACTACCGTTCCAGTCTTGATTTGTTCGATAGATTCTCAATATTACTCTTGTCCTTCTGCAATAGTGTAATTCTTAATGCATTATAGCCTAGTGGGACATAACCTGGAAGTTGACTTGTACTTTTAAAGGAACAAACATAATAAGGATTTCTATCAAAGTGAAAAGACAACCCTCCAGTGTAAAACATCCTAGCTATATTATTGTTGCATTTCGGATATTGAATATCTTCAATTTATCAATAGACCCCTTTTCTCCTTTTGGATAAATACTTTTAAGTAAGAGGAATTCTCAAAATTAGATGTTGCGGCTTGATGTGAAGTAAAGACTTGTAGATAGATTGTTTCTCCCTTTGTTCAACTTCCTCCATCACCCTTCGCATCTCAACTAAACTTTCATTCGTTACTTTAGTACAAGATGCAACCTCGACCCCTTTAATTTTCAACAGGTGAGCCTCGACTCTATAATATGACCTTCTATATATTTGTCTACAAAAATTGCATTGAAAAGTAATATTTCCTCCCCCTTTACCCAATTTCTCTTCTCTCGTGACGTACCTCCATAATCACTTGAAGGCTCAAAATTACTACTCATTGTATAATTCTGTATCATAAAAATAAAATAAAATAATGCATTTAAATTAATCTAAATTATTTCAAAGCCGACCAATCTTATTTTGGTCCATCCATAAACCACAATTGAATTAGGCTAATTCCATAAAATTTACATGTGTTTGCATTCATTGAGTTCAAGTGTCAATCTATTGTTCTTCACTTCTCCTTAATAAGCTAGCTACCAAAAGCAGATAAGCATAAAAAGCGATTACAAAGAGTTGAAGAATAAATAAAAAAATTGCATTGGCAATAAAAGCATTATGGCACGGGCCGCAGCGGTTTAAAAAACTTATATATATATATATATATATATATATATATATATATATATATATAAGAGCTTGTCACACGGACACACTATCTAGTTGGTGTCAATTGCCACCATTTTCCTCCATTCAGTTCCAACCTTCCCAACATAAAATAATTAAATAATTTTGAAAACATTAATAATTTTATGATTTTATCTATTTTTTAAATCAATTGAGAATATGTGCTTATTTATTTTTAGATTATTGGTGGAGCGGTGCTTCATGATGGGTCCATTGCTGAGATGAAAACAGGGGAAGGAAAAAAACTTAGTTTCCACATTAGCGATGTATCTCAATGCCCTAACCGACGAGGGGGTTATATATATATAAGGGAAGCTGAAGAGAAATCTTCAACGCTGATCAACTGTAGCATGCCCCCGGCCGGCCGCGGGTTACCTCAGTGCCTAAGTGCATAGCCTCCCCTTCCTCTCTTCCCTCTCTTCTTTTTTCTTTCTTCTTCCTTCTTCTTCGTGTGATGAGTTCAGACAAAGATAGCCCTAATTTGAATTTATTTTTTTGATTTTTTTTGGGTGATGAGATGAGATCACGATTCCCTTTGGGTGATGACTGATGAGTTCACAAAGACTTCTTTTTGTGTTTTCATGAGAGAAAAAATGCAATCTTTTGCTGGTGAAAGAAAAAAAAACCCTAGGGTTGAAATTGATCAATCATTGCTTAAAAAAAAAAAGAAGAACTTTGCACTAGGGTATGTAAGATTTTCACAATAATTGATTCCATCAATGACAAGTGGTACATGAGTCTTGTTAAATGGAGGGTTTCATGGAACCAGCACCAATGCCTCGATCTATAACATTGAAATTCTTCAGAACTGACACTTGTTCGTGCCGTATTTGTGAAAGAAATTGGAGCACATATAATTTCATTCACTCCATGAAGAGAAACAAGTTGACACCACAAAGAGCTGAGGACTTGGTTTATGCCCATAACAATCTTCAACTTCTATCAAGGAGATCTCCAAACTATAATTAAGGTGAATCTAAAATGTGGGACATTGGAGGAGATGGTTTTGATTCAATGGATATAGAGAATGCTAAAATTCTTGAGATTGCGGATCTTTCTCTTTATGAACATAAACTGGAATCCATTTTATTTGATTCAGAAGGAAATGTTATTCTTTAGTTTTAGTATTACTTATGTTTAGTAATTTTGAGATCATCACCATAAAAACCTAATGTTTGAGTACTTGTTTTTATTTATCTAATTGCTTTTTAAGGACAATATTTGTAAGAATAATTATTTTTATTTTATCTTATTATGTCGTGTCCTAGCCATATGTACACCTTGGTTTTTTGAAATTTGTCGTGTCCCCGTGTCCTACCATGTCGTATCTCCATGGCCGTATCCGTGTCCGTGCTTTAGATAATCAACACCCTCAATTTGTGTACAGTGCCACCATCATGATTCAACTTGGTTTTGTAAACCCATTGAGAACCTATGGGAGTCTTGCTTGGAGGCAGTGTAGTTAGTTCCCAAGAGTTATTTTAGTCCAGGGCAATAAGCTCACAATCCATGGCTTGCACCCAACGAGGATCGTTACAAGCTTTGCGGTAAGAAGTTGGTTCAAAAATGGAAGAGAGATTAGCGGAAAAAGAAACATATAAGGGAGCAAATACTGGTAGGAGAGGAGAGGGAGGAAGGGCCAGAGGCGGAGTAGAATCAGGGACCGAAGCAAGTTGGACAACGAAGTCTGAATTCCAATCGAATGCGGGTACTGCTTCGGGGTCCGGCATGAGGAGAAGATAGAGGGGAAAACACAGCAGGGGAACTTGGAGATGCAGTGGGAAGATGTGTAGGAGGAGGAGGAGAGGCAGCGGGAAGGGAAGGAAGAAGAGAAGGAGGGATGAAAGAAGAAGAATGAGAGGGGGAAACTGCGTGATTATCATCCAAAGTGGGAGTGGGCAGGGGTAAAGAAGCTGGAGGAGAAGACATGGACTGGAATGGAAAGAGTGTCTCATGAAAAATGACATCTCTAGAAACAAAAAGATGATGAGAGGATAAATTAAAAAAGTCTATAAGCTTTCTGGCACGGAGATAAATAATCCAAGGAAAATACACTTGATGGCAGGAGAAGCAAATTTGTCCTTGTGAGGACGAGTGTTCGTAGCATAAAAAAGACACCCGAAAACCGAATAAGGCTATAATCAAGGGGTCGAAAGATGATGAGAGGACAAATTAAAAAAGTATAAGCTTTCTGGCACGGAGATAATCCTAGGAAAATACACTTCATGGCATGAGAAGCAAATTTGTCCTTGTGAGGACGAGTGTTGGTAGCATAACAAGGACACCCGAAAACCCGAAGAAGGAAGGCTATAATCAAGGGGTAATCAAGGGGTCGAAAGATAATCCTAGGAAAATACACTTGATGGCATGAGAAGCGCATTTGTCCTTGTGAGGGCGAGTGTTGGTAGCATAACAGAGACACCCAAAAACCCGAAGAAGGATATAATCAGGGGATCGATTGTGTAAAATTTCAAAAGGAGGCCGCCAAGAAAGAAGGGATGATGGTGATCTATTGATGATGGAAGTGACCATAAGAATGGCATGGCCCCAAAATGGGGAAGGAAAAGACGCTTGGGCATTAAGGAGCGAACTATCTCAAGGAGGTGTCGGTGTTTACGCTCCACAACTTTGTTTTGCTGAGGAGTGTGAGGGCAACTACATTGGTGGATGATGCCATGGGAATGGAGAACGGACTGAAAACAGGAGCTGATAAATTCTCCTGCATTATCACTGTAATGAGTTTTAACTAGAGTATTGAACTGAGTGTTAATCATTGTAAGGAAGAGAGAAAAGACATGAAGAGAATCAAATTTATGATAGAGGAGATATTTCCCAGTGGCACGACTAAAATCATCAACTAAAGTAAGAAAAAATCGAGCTCCAATAAGGGTGGGAATCTTGTATGATCCCTAAATGTCGATGTGTAACAATTCAAAGCAATGTGTAGTGTGGATTTTACTAAGAGAAAAGGGCAGCCTAGACTGCTTCGCAAGAGGGAAAACATGACATACAGGAGAAGGTAAGGAGACATCTTTACAAAGGCTAAATGGTATAAGAAATTATTATAAGAACATGGCCCAATCGTTGGTGCCAGTAAAGCATTATCAAGTTCTACAATACTACAAGTAGATGAACAAGAAGATTATTGAAAAGCAGGGGAAGCAGTATGAAAACTTGAGCAATCTATAAAGGTTGTGGAGGAGCTTGACCTCAGGCACCACTTGAGCAATACATAAAAGCAGACTACATTCGGAAAAGTTATTTTAATCAAAAAGCAAATTTTATCGTTGTCGACGAGGAGGAAAATTTATGACAGTATTCTGAGGGGGAAGGGGGAGGGACGGGTAACCCCATCGACCAGGCGGATTTAACTTCGGTCGAGCACATGCATTTAAAAAATTAAATGGGTGGGCGGGGTTTGGGTTGCGAGGATGGGAAAATTACTCAAAACTGCTTCTGTTTACATTTATTTTTGTTTTATTTTTAATTTTTTTAATTTTTTATTTTTGTTTTATTTTTATTTTTATTATAAAAATAATATATTTCATAAAAAATAAAAATATTATAATTTTAGAAATTATTTATTAAAACACTATTATTATTATTATTATTTATATTAAAGTATAAAATAAAATAAAAATATTTTAAAATAATCGAGTAGAGGCGGAATAGCAATCTACAAACCCGCCCCGAACCCATATCGGGGTTTGAGAAAATAAAGCTGACATAACTAGCCGGGTGAAGTTAAGCCGGCCAGTTCAGGTGGGGTGGGGTGCGGGAGGAGCAGAAATAACTGCCCCCATTCTTTGTCTCTTCCATTCTCTGATGTTAAAAAGCAAGCAGCTTAATATTTAATGCTATTAAGTTTTATTCGATATTATTTCAAAAAAAGTCCTATTAAGCATTTAGTAAAAATAAAAAATAAAAAAATAAGCAGCCTTGCCTAAGTGTAGGGATAAGGATCATTATTACTTAGTGTATTGAACTTGGTAGTAGGAGCCATTGGGTAGGGAGACATGTAAGGGATGCAGAATAAGGGTGGGGTTAGTATAAAAACGGAATTGGGAGCACATGTGGTTGGATGCTCCAGTGTCCACAATCCATGTCCCAAGATCCATAGGACCAAACTTGTAAAAAGCAAATGGTGAAGATACACATTGTTTATGTGCAAAGTTAGCCATTTCACTAGCATTGGAAACCGTCGGGTATGTGAGGGTGCAGGTTCATGGCATTGATTATGAAAGGATTGTGGAGTTAAATCAATTGTCAAGGGGGTGTTTGGCATTTTGGCAACATAAGTGCAGGTCTTGTAGTCTTTGTACCAGTCAGGGTATCCATGCAGAAGAAAACAGGTTTCCTTTTCATGGCCATCAATATTGCAATAATCACAATGGCAGAAAGGTTTCCTAGGATCAGATCGGCCCCTAGTACCTCTAGAGAAATCATCACGGCCTCTAGATTTGCCTTTATTTATCAGTTGAGGCTGGTATAAACCTCTTCCAATGGCTTTGTATTATGGAGATCATACAAATAAAGCGGCAGTTGTCGATATTCTCGATGAATATATCACTTACTTCACACTGTTTCTCAACCCGGAGTACCATGGAATAGACTTTGTTAACAGAGGGGAGAGGATCCAACAAGAGTACTTCACTACGAACAGTGTCATAAGAATCATTTAACCCCATAAAAAACTGCATAACTTGGGTACTATCAAGGATATGAGACATAACTTTCATATTTCCACAGGTACAGCCTACAGGGATGGTAAGAACACAGAGGTAATGGCATTAAACAATTTAACTCATTCCAAGCCTTTTTCAGTTTGGTGTAATAATGAGATACACTCATAGTGCCTTGAGAAACAGAAGCAATTTCTCGTTAGATCTGGTAGACTAAGGGACCATTGCATTCCCCAAATCTTTCAGCGAGTTCATCCCGCAGTTCTTTAGCAGAATGCACATAGAGAAAAGCATCTACAATGTCTTTGGATGTAGAATTCAAAATCCAGAAGATTACCATGCTATCAACATGGAGCCATTGCTCATAATCTTTGGAATTAACATCGGGTTGTTCAAGCTTGTCATTAACAAGCATTACTGAACTGAAGGAGATACGATGTATTAGTACTGAGTAAGATCATCGATGGGTATGGAATCTCCTCCAGTCGACATACTGTGGTGAGTATAGACGAGAAACAGTAGAGAAAAATTAAAATAGAATTGCAGTGGATTGAATGGAACCTGGCTCTAATACCATGTGCATTGACATGGTAGAACCAAATGGAAGAGAGTTTGTAAGAGAAGAAAAAGTTTATAAGAAGACTGTATTTATACATAACTATGGAATATTCTAGAGAGGTAAAACTGTCCAACATCCTAACTAAATTAGTTGAAGTTATAACATATTTGAAAGCCTTCTAGAATACACGATATTGTACAACCTAAACATATAATAAAAAATTAAAGTTAATAATAAATTAAAATAATCATAAAAGTGAATTAGAAATAAGATTTGCATTAATGTGTGAAATATTTCTACGATTTATATTCATTTTATAAGTAGATCTAATACCATTTGATTTAATTCTTTCAAAAAAAATACCATTTGATTTAATAGAGTAGTATTTTCATTTTCTTCTAATATCACAAAGAAATTTTTTTTTTTTAAATAGAATAAAATAAAAGGTTCAATAAAATCTATTTTATAGAAAACCATAAAATCTCATAAAGATAATAATTTAAAATCAATAATGATTATTTTCATAACATCTATAAATAACTTTATCTTTATTCCATATTTTTCATTGTTGTTGCTCTTTGGTCAGAGTTACTCTTTACCTTTCCAATGACTATGTAAAGGAAAGATCAAGATGAAGATAATTTTAAGAGGAGGATGTTTGGGAATTATAAAAACCACTCCTCGAAGCCAACCAAATCACATCTCCAAGGGAAACCAATTCAACAATGAGAAGAAGTAGAAACAAGAAGATGCATCATCAATCAAGAAGGTTGCATCTTCACCAATCAAGCAGGTTACATCTTTATTGATCAAGAAGGATACATTTTTACCAATGAAGAATGTTACATCCTTATCGATCAAGAAGGTCACATCTTTGCCAATAAAAAAGATCACATCTTCAATTATCGAGAAGCATCCACCTTTGACAATCAAGAAGAAGGATACGATATCAGTACATGAAAAAATAGAGAAATTTTTTGGAAGGCTTCAAAAGTGCAATAGTTCATGGCATAGAATAGGAATCACTTATGATTAGGTTGTTCAACTAATTACTGGGCTATATAAAAGTGTAAAAAATAAGAACTATGTGTGGCTTGATTCCATGATTTAGTGTTGGGTACATAGGCAACCTATAAAGTGACTTTAGGTTTTATATGCATAAAATAATTCTAACATGGACTTCCTATATTCTTTTCGAATAATTCCCATAATTTCAATTGAAAATAACAAAAATTTGATTCTTCGTTTTTTTTTCTTTTCAAAATCCTATTTTTTTCCGAACTTCTTGAAATCCCTATAAAAAAATTAAATTCTTGGTACCACCCGAAGGTACACCCTTAATTTTGTTAAGCGCTTCTTTGAGTGAAGAATAGTTTTTCAAATAATACTATTTCTCGATGTCAAAAAAAAATACTATTTCTCTATTCTTATAAAACAATATATACCTAGTGTTTTTTTGAAATGACAATATATCCCTACTCTTTTTTTTGAAGAGAACAATAAATACACTGTTATACAAGAAAGCAATATAAAACAATATAACATACAAAGTGGCATATGTTACTTATAATTAAAATTTTATACTATTGTCAAAATTAGTAAAATAAAAATAACAATGAATAAATTAATGATGGAGTAAATTGGACATGCTACTTTTTTTTTTAATCGAGTACATGTTACTTAAATAATAAAATATATAAGAATTTGATTTTCAATATATTTTGATATTTAAATATCATGTTTTATTTAATAAAATTAAAAATATTAATATATTTATATAAAATATTAATTATACATATTTCATATTTTAATAAATATAAATTATATATTTATACTTGTCGCGATTATTGATTCGACCATCGATTTGAGTTGAGCCAGTGAGCCGATAGCACTACGATTTAATAATCAATCCAGATTTTTAAAAGCGTTGGTTGAAATAAGCATTTACATAAAATGGCCTAGGTTTAGATATGATACAAAATCCCTTCAAGTGGAGATTGGTGCTTGCTATTTGAAGTCCTTTCACTCCAAAACATGGTAGTATTTAAACAAACTTTTCATTCAACTGCTTTTTTTCTTAAAGTGGAGGATTCTCCAATTGAAAAGAATGTGAGAGAAGATCGAAATGCAGTTGGGAAGAAAGCAGGGGATGTTGGAATCCTACTTAGATCAAGCCTTAGAGGGTTTAATGGATGTGGAGAATAGCTTGCAATACGATTTTTCCTATTCCCCATTGCGACAAAATTTTGAAGGCATGGGTAAAAGGCTGTTGATGTTACTATTGTAGTGGTGAAACCCTCTACTTTATCAGGACCAAAATTAAGAGACATGTAATTATAATTATATACAATTATAGTATATTTTGGGCTCCATATTGGATAGACGGCCGGAGCAATTGACTTTCTTTTTTGCTTTTCTCATAATCTCTTCTTTCCTCTCGACCTTTGCTGGTTCTTAACCAACCCATATCAAATTAATACTACAAACCTCTCCACTTCATGATAGAAAGGGCGAACGCCTCAGATTGGGCAACCATGAAGCCCATCATTCTCAGTCTTAAAAAATTCAATGGCCCAGGTTTACTATGAGGATTCTAGTGTCATTATGACAACAACTCATGCATGTTTTCTATTCTTATCTTCGAATACGTATACTCTCCACTGCTTGTGTGGTCTACTGATTGAAACCATCCAATCAGACTTAATGGAGTTTAGTATTAGAATACTTTATTGGGCAAAAAAAATAGAAGAGTAGTTCTCTTTCGAAACTATTCACGAAACTAATCTTTTTTTTTCTGAATGTACCAATTTTATTAAAAAAAAAAAAAAAAAAACTTTTCCATCTCTCCCATTCACCAACAATTACTTTTTTATCTCACTTGCACCTTTACCCCTAGCCCACCCCCACCTATACCTTTGATCATTTTCTTCTTCCCAGAAGCTCGTGCATTCATCGGTTCTCAATCCTATAACTAGTAAGCCCTCAAAATAAAGAAATTTGGATTTATTTGTGGTTTTATTTGATTTTGGCAAATTATAAGATTTTAGACGTAAACAGAAGAGAAGATGATGGGTTGTGTTCCATTTGCAAAATATTTGCCCGTTATGTACCGTTCACAAACGGATGAAATGGGTAACTCAACTCTTCAAATGAATAAGGATGAATGATGGAATTGTTTTTTAGCAATATGAAATTATCGTAACATATCCACTTCACGTTGGAGTTCCTAAAATGAAAAGAATAAGTGGAGAACTGATCATTTAGTTGCAATTATAAAGACTAAAGATGGTTAGTTTTTTATTACCTCGATTTGGGAGTTCACATTCTCAGCTTTGTATGGTTTCAGAGGAAAAAAAAATAGAAGAATTTCATAGTGAGAATCATTAAAGAGCAAAAAAAATAGAGAGGGAATCTTGATAAAATAACATAGAGACTGTTAACACCCAAATTAAAATTTGGCATGTTCCAGTTTTGGGTTAGGCCTAAACCTAAGCCCATGAGTAAAAGTCCAGATAAAATGGGTCTGGATCCATTTGAATAAGTTCATAGAAAAGTCTAAGGGTATTTCTAAAAAAAAATTGAGTCAAAATGTTTTTCTCAAATATCGGTCGACAAAGAGCAAAGAACACAAACGCACTTCTCGCAATAAGCTCCTTGATGCAAACATGGATAAATTCCTTGAGGAACAAGCTGACAACGGTACTAAAGACTTGTTAGTCCTCGGCAACGACGCCAAAAACTTGTTACGATAACTACAAGGGCACAGGTCATACAAGTAATACAATGGACTAAAAAGTCCAGATATCGATCCCACAGGGAATGTGTGGTTTTAGTGAGGGTTGAGTACCCCAACTACTAAAGTCATTCACTATTTGAGTGACTCTTTGATTTGAGATGAAATTATAAAAGTAATAAAAACTAAACTAAACAAAAACAACGAGTGATTTGTGAAAACTTGAATAATTGAATAAAACCGGGAAAAAACGACTTAGAAAGGAACTAGGGTTGGTTATCTTCATTGATGTTTAGTGGTTCATCTTGATGAGGAAAGGACTGAATGAATTACGACTTGAGTTGGTCCGAGGACTTGGTATAAGGATCACACTTTCGTGTTTCCCCTTGTATTTTCTCGCATTATCCATAGGGCTGGTAACGAGCCGAGCCGAGCTTTGAACATTTCGATCTAGGCTTGTTAATTTATGAGCAAGCTCGAGCCCGAGCCAAGCTTTTGAACGAGCTTAAAATCGTGCCTGCTTGGCTTGATTTAAAAAGCTTGGCTTATACTCATTAGGCTCGCTTTACATTTGAACGAGCTCGAGCTAAACCTCAGCTCAGCTTCCAACCCGAGCCTATACAAGCTCAGATTGTAATCAATCCTCAAGCCTCAAATTCATATACTTTTTAACTTTTTGTAATCAACTGATAACAAATACATCAATTAAGGAAATAATTTTCTATGGATTTGGTTTTACCTTACTTGATTTAGCAATCGATGCCAAGCCGCAAGCCACCTCCTTCACATTCGCTTTCCCCTTTCGATTACGTTAATTCCACCGCGAAACAGCCTTTGCAACTCGAAAAAATTACGAAATAATTAAAACAAAGAGGAATTGCAGAAATAAGAAATAAGATACCTAAAATCATTGAATAAGAAACATGATTGGTTTTAATCAATTATCTAAATAAAGAAATAATATATCAACAAGATCTCGCAAGAAACTCATTAAGAACAAACCATTCTAAGAATATACACGCACACTTAAGTTTACCACCACCCTCCCGACTCGTTTCATGATTACCTCTTAAGACCTATAGCTTCACCATTGCCGAACCGGGATCCGCTGTGACCGCCCACCATGTCGAACCTAAGGTCTAAATTTTCATACCCAAGAATGACGGCGCAGATTCCGGCAAGAGCATCGTCTGCTCTTAGCCCTGTATGCCGAATTATTTCAGAAACCCCACCCCACGACCAACCCTTGATGCCTATACCCATTCCCACGCCTACGCTGGTTGGTCTAGTACCGTATCCAAAGGGGCCCCAATACCCCGCATTTGAGATCGATCCTTGTTATCGTCGAATTGATCGTATTTCGTTGGTCCGTGCATTTGCCGTCAATGCTACTCAAGATCGGGCAAACCTTTGTCTAAGCTCATGGCCACCAAATTCTATAGTTTCCATTAGAGCCCTTAATACCCTCATATACTCAGGAATCTGATTCAGACACCAAGATTTGACCGATCGTACCGTGGGTCATACCCAACATCCATGTCCTTCCCGACGTCCCTTCGCGACACCTTTCTTCATTAGTCCACACCTAACATACACACCACACCGACACCTTCGCGCTTATCGCGGTACCCATTTCCGCTACCGAGCGGTGATCCGGGAAATTTGTGCACGGCCCCCCAACCGACGGCGCCAGATTCGCTTCGAGTCCCGCCTTCTTCGCCGTCGCCGCCTCCTAACTGGGCCGCAGGATTCACGATTTTCCATCCACGCCGATCAGATCTGGGGAAATATGATCCATTACATCGATATCCCAGGACACATGACTACCACTCCCAAGGCGCCTAAGTCTGATCGCACCTGAAGACCAACCCGTCTACTGAGACCGTAGGCTAAGCCTCGCTCCAAATGTAGGGACGATGGGTCCCGCCGCCCGAGCCAGCTTCGAGCCGAGCCCGAGATTTATCAAGCCTTAGCCTAAGGCTCAAGCCGGCCTGCTTAGCTCACGGCCGAGCCCGAACAGCCTTTTCGGTACTCCGGTACCAGCCTTGGCCATACACCCTAATTATCCATCTATTTAATACGCTATGTCCATCTAGGTTGATGTAATGCATACTTTCAAAGGCATTTTTCCTCGTGGAGCTTTATCGGGTCACAAACTAAGCTCTGATTGGTCACACCATATCCTCGTAATCCTCACTTAATACATTTTGTGTCCTTTCCAGTAAATCCGCTTAATACTAAACATTTCTAATTCCCTAAGCTTCTTCGACTAAGTTAATTCGAATCCTGATTAATTTATTCATGCCTTGAGAGAATTAGAACAAGATTTTAGGGCTTAATCCAAGTGTCACCAAGGTACCCTAG
Source organism: Tetrastigma voinierianum (assembly GCA_016808115.1). Classification (NCBI taxonomy): domain Eukaryota; kingdom Viridiplantae; phylum Streptophyta; class Magnoliopsida; order Vitales; family Vitaceae; genus Tetrastigma; species Tetrastigma voinierianum. The sequence goes on along the minus strand of JAEQBH010003925.1, from coordinate 18,413 downwards.
TAAAAGGATCGAAGATCCGATTCTCAGCATGTATCAATTAACAAAAACCTTAGTATCCCAAGTATTAACACCAAATACACCAAATACATCAAATCAAGCATAAAACATCCAACCAAACTATAGATTAGACAAGTCCAACATCAAATCTGATAATCAACGATGTAAAATGCTTAGCCTAACATTTCAGCCATCAAAACCCACAAATTCATGTTGTCGGCAAACATAAAACTACAGAAATTGAAGGAGAAGATATAGAAATACAAAATAGAGTTTAAGCTACAAATGACTTCAATCCCAAGATCCAAGTTGAAATCCACACTCTATAAGGTTGTATTTCCAGCAATATTCGATTATAAACTTTGTCTCCACAAATAAAACCTAAATCTAAGAAATCTAAAGAAAACCTAACCCTAGAAAAATGGAACAAATCTTGAAGAGGGAAAACCCTAGGAGAGAGCCTCGCTCTCTCAAAGTTCGAACCCTAATAATGTCTCTTAGTTAACCTTAAATACACATTGGAAAAATGGGTTAAAACAAGCCCAAAACTAGAAAGTTTTGGGCTAACTGTCATGGTCGCAACCATAAACTACTTGTGGTCCAGACCACACAGAAAATGATACACAGTTGTTGTAGGCACGATCGCGACCATACCGAACTTGCTACTCTTCAGTCGTTGTAGGATGGTGTTGTGGTCACGACCATAGTGGAAATATGCTGACACAGTGATCCGTAGTCACGACCACATCGAAATTTTGCTACACATGATCCTCTTGAATTTGCTCCGTGGTCACAACCATAAGGTCCTATGGTCATGACCATGGCTTCTTCTTTGCATATCTTCCTCAATTCTTGCCCAAATTGCTAGTTTTTCGTCTCGTTTTCTTCGTTTCTACAAAATACACAAATATAGGGGATTAGACATGAAAATGAGTAGGAAGGATGCTTAGTTAGCATCAAAATCATGAATTATGCTATATTTTGCACTAATAAAAGCTAACCTAAAGCACCCCTAACAAATTCCCCTAAACTTAGTATTTTGCTTGTCCTCAAGCAAAGGAATAGCATACTTTCCTTATTCACAACTAACAAATATGTTGAGCATCATATTGAGATAATGAATGATAATTTGCCTCAAGGATCTAACCTTCATACAACACAAAGAAAACTTCAAGATAGCCTTTTTTCAAAAATAATAGATTGACCATGTTGAATAACCTAGAATCACGCCTCTAGTGTGTGTGCAGTCTTCCTCTCCTCTAGTCAATTGTAGTCTCGATGGAATTAGATAAGTATGAGTGGAATGGACTTCTCTCACATGGTGAGTGTGTAAGACTCCATAGGCCTATTTGGCATATCACTCTCCACTAATGTAGGCAATTAACAACACTTAGGATCAACTAGGTCTTCAACAGCTTGTAGTGTATGGCTTAGGCAAGGGTAGTTAAATAGGAGATTTAGGCTTCATTTTACCCAAAACATACACATTTTCCTTTTTCTCCAAAAGTTCTTTCATCCTTTTGCATATTGCATTCTTTTTCACTTGAATCTCTTAAGCTTTCCCCCAAACTTAGCTTATTGTATCTTTTTCATCGCAAAGCTCCCCCACACTTGCATGATTTTCACCATCTTCACAATAACACCAAGAGCTTTATTTTTCATGGACATTCAAGGCATCGAGTAGTGCAATGCTTAACCTCCTTAAGCTTTCTACCTACCCCATGTAACAAGCTTTAGGTCAGCAACTCCTAGACTAGTTAGCCTTAGAGTACTAGGTGTAGAACACTTCTAAGAACTTACTTGCTCAAGGTAGGAAGGCTACAAGGTCAAACATACTTCTCCTTGATTTATTCTTTCTTTTTATTTCTTTGTCTACTTTTTTCTTTCTTTTTCTACCCCAAACCTCCCTATATTTCCATTCAAAGCATACCCACTTCAACCAACTCCCACTTCACACTACATGTATTCACAAGATATATCATTGACAACAACATGTTAGGGTAAACAAGGGCTCTTTGACTGAAAGGTATTCAACAAAAAAGGCTTAAGGGGTTCGTTTCTTGATTTTCTACAAAGAAATGGTTGATATGGATCAAATTGAGTGACTATTGATCAATGCATATAAGGGTTAGCTAGAAAGGCTCAACGGATCCAAGGATGTCCTATATCATTTCCTAATTATCGTGTTGCCTAGGATTTCGCCTCAAGTGATAATTAAACAAGTTCTAGAGTCTTAAGAGATCAAAATGAATGGTATTCACCTAATTCTTCTCTAAACCAAGCAAAATTGACTAAAATGGTATATATTCTGACTTGTACTCAAGATACTAAGAACTTTGTCTAAATAGTCAACAATAAGGTCAAACAATTATGCTTTAAATATCTCTTATTTTCTTCATGTGAAAGAAAGTTCAATCGATATTCATTTTAGGCATCACAATCAATCCCAAAACAAGCTCAACAAAAATAAAAACAAACTAAAAATGAAAAAAATCATATTTTGTAAATGGAGCCACATGTCACAACATTGGGAATCATGTTTAGAGACATTAAGATGATGGTCTAAAGGGGAAAGCAAGGTGTGTGACAAAATCTGAGGTAATAGGTGAATTGAGTGAGGTGTTCATTTAACAAAGATCATATTTTGAAAACAAATAGGCCTTGATTGATTATACATAAAATTGTACAACACTTAAGTAGAACAAAAGACAATGATAAGGAAAAGAAATCATTTTTCTTTATGATGAAAGTTGTAGAAAAAGCCATCTTTCTAACAATAATCAATTAAGGGGTTATTTACTGACTGATGCTTTAAGTCTTTTTTTTAATAATATCTATTCTTTTTAATGACCTTTTATTAATAGTACCTAATTTCTAACTGTCATTAATTCATTTATTATTTACTATTAGTAATGTCTATTTCTACATGTCATTATTATTCATTGATGAACTATTTTCATACTCACCCAAAAAAAAAAAAAAATTCAATACGTTTTCACTAAGATAATACATGCATCATATTGTCGAAGATAACAACAGAACCCACTCCCCGTATATGGGATATTTGAAGACTCCTATACATATAAGAAATAGCTAGCATGCACATAAAGTCAAACAAATTTAATAATAAAGAAGAAACAAATTCTATCGTAATTGATATATTCCAAAAGCCGAAAGAGTCCTAAAATACGAAAGCCGATATCCTTTTCACAAAACAATTAGGTCGTTGAAGAACTCTAGTTGATATGAATATCTATGGGTGTGGAAAATGATGACCGAGGACTCTTGAATGTTGATGATTTTTCTTCATAGATGAATGTAAAGACTTTCTTCATAAATCTATCATGATAAATTGAATCCAAATTAAAATCTGGAAACAATGAATAATAGAGAAATATTCCTTCATCATCTGTTAAAACCAAAATCTGCAAAATAAATAGAAAAATATACCGGTACTTTTTTTCTTCAACGAACAAAATGGAAATAAGTCAATAAAAAAAATGGTGGAAATTTAGATCAAGAAACAAAACATAAATGATCACCACCTTTAACAAAGCTCGTCTATAGTCAAGGGATACGAATAATCAATGTGCATGTCTTCAAGAAAATAAAAAGTTATAATAGATTTTTTTAGGGTAAGATGACTTATTAAAAGGGTCATTTCACTTGATAAGATGTCATTTAAAAGATTGAAGCCTTGAACTTGATAAGGGTCATTTAAAAGTTATAAAAATCATTGTATAGTAGGCATAGACCCCATAGTAACTCAAGGCCATCAATTATATCAATCTTGAACTCAAGCTTAAATATATAAAGATTGAAGTCGAATAAATATTCAACTAAAAAGGAAAAAAATGACAACAACTCAACTTACTGAATTTTTGGTGGTCATCTTAGGCTCAGGATCGTTTGACCATCTGCATGGAACTCATGGAAAAAGACATTGGGGACATGTTCAACTATGGGATAGTTTTGGCCATGCTGTGGTAGCATACTGCATGCAAATTCTCTTGGCATGCCAAAACAATCAATCCTTGTCAGGGTTTTGAGTAGGCGAATCCCAGAAGGCACGTCCATTTGTGGGCAAGGACCAATTTCAAGACGTTTCGATAATAGCAAGGCTCTTCATGTATTTTCGTAGTTTTCACCGCTTCATGTCGAGAGGCATAATACTTCGGGCTTGAAACCCTAATTTATAAAAACAAAAGCATTCACCGCCATATGCATTGCCGAGAAAAAGCCCAATAGATTAGGGAGAGAGCTTGGAGGACTTGCATCGGATCATGCTTAACCTGAATTTACTAAAGCCACGAACTAGATTCAAGTACAAGCCAACTCGGAGCCTCGTTTGCCTCCTTGCACAAAGATTTCTAAGATATCCGTGGATCTGATATAGTTTGTAAGTTGAGAATGTCATCATCCTTTTGAAAAAATATGACTAATGATTCAAGGTACTTCATATTTGAAATAGGCACACATACTCGTCTGCCTTCTTCCATAAGGTTTACAATGCCCATTTTCAACTCCGCCTTTAGCTTTCCCAAATTCTCTTCAATTAGCCCTCCCATTATTTGCTCCTACATGACACAAACTTCGTGTCTAGCATACTACCAACTCTCTCTCCTATGTACTCCTTAGCAAAGAAAGAATCTCACTTCAAGAGTCGAGTGATAAGAATAGGCTAGAATATGGCGCAGCTTTTTAAGATTCGTGATCTCAATTGGAAGCGCATCCACAGGGGTATGCTTGAGATCCAAAGTTTGTAGGTTTTGTAGCTTACCTATGGACTTTGGAAGCATCTTGACTTTGTCCCCTCGCACTTAAGTACCTCATGGAATAGATTTCCCAAATCTTCGATACGTAGGAGCATCTTCAAAATCCACTACTTTCAAAAGCTTAAAGTTGGTAAAGGATATACCAGTCAAGAGCACAGGCACTGCATCGATGTCAAAAAGCAAAAGTGAGCGGATATGTGCGTTTCTATTCTCCATAGCAATAGTATTTGTTCCTTTTTGAATTGATCCGCGTCGAAATTTTCCATTGAAGCTTGAGTCTTCGTCCCCCAAAACATGACAAAACTAACTCCTCACTTTGAGATAATCTCACGCATCAAGTCATGGACTTTGCATCTTCTTATTCTTCCTACATGATCCACCTCTGACAATTGAACCAAGCTTCGGTGAATAAGCTCATTCAAGTATTCTTCCGCCCTCTGTTCAAATGACATCCCTTTTTCTCCCTCCACAAATCCCTCAGCTATCCACAGGCGGATGAGTTTTGCACAATTGATTGAATAGTCCTCTAGGAAAATGGCAAAGTACAAGTAACAAGGTTTGAGGTAGTAAGGCAAGTCATTGTAACTGAGGGAGAGAATCTTAGTGATACTTTCAAGATGGGGATTAGTTTCTAACTGGGAGCCAAGACTCTCATTAAATTTCTGCCATTCTAACTCATTGTTCTGTTTTGTCGATAAAGCACCACCAATTGCCACAATTGCGAGCGGCAATCCTGCGCATCTTTTAACAATATCAATGGAAATTTTCTCTAATTCTGAAGGACAGCAAGAACCCTGAAATGCCTTCTTACAGAAGAGTTCCCACGAACTTTCACGGGGTAGAGGTTGAAGATTGTGGACATGATGAAATCGAGATTCTCTAATATCACAACCTACGTCAACGTTTCTAGTTGTAATCTCTATCCTGCTGCCTCTTCTGTTTTCGGGTAAAACGTATTTAATAAATCTCCAAAACTCTAACCTCCAGACATCATCAAAAACAATGGCGTACCTTTTATCCTCCAAATACTTCTTCAGTAGACCAATACATATCTCGTCCATTGTATCCATGCCCTCAGGAATTGGCTCCTTCATTGTTTTATAGAATTTCTTGATCAGGTTCTGAAGTACCATTTCCATCTTAAATGACTGAGACACAGTGATCCAAGCACGGCAAACAAAGCGTTCCACGACCTTTTTGTTGTCATAAACCTTCTTGGTAAGTGTGGTCGTCTTGCCGAGGCCCATTCCCACAACCGAAATCACAGTCTGTCTCTGCTGCTCCCTACTCAACCACTTTATCAATTCACCCTGGGAGATTCAATACCCAGCACTGGCTTCTTCAATGAAAAAGAGATATCACTCCTGGATCATGCCATGGAACATTAATTGTGTCACATGATCCATGCTCAAATGAACTAATAAACCCATAACTTGAACTTTCTTCCTTCAGTTTACCCACTTTTAGCTTGAGATCCTTGACCTTGAAGGCTATCTCATGGCGTGGTTTCAGTTTCGCGATCAAATCAAATATGACCCCACTCCGACGAGGGCGATTTGCGAAATGATGTATGTATTCATCGACAAGATCTGAATAAGTAGTCTCCTGCAGCTCTCAATCGTTTTATGCCATGGCTGATGGTGCTCCCTTTTTGCCTTAGCATCTGCATCCTTAGGAAAAAGCTTGATGTATAAGGCAGCCTTTGATATCTTCAAATTTGGTGACGCCTCTCAATAATATGGCTTCTTCAGTGAGTGGTGTGATAACCCATTGATGACCTCAGATCAGTGATCTCTGCCATCTTCTTCCTTCCCTTTCTTACTTCTTGAGTTTTGAGAGTATGTAGACTGAGAATGTCTGTTTCTTACTAGTTTTGACCAAGTCGTCTCGGCCTATCTTATCCAAGTAATAATTTTAGGAACAAATTAGGAAAGTTTTGGGCAAAAATATATATATTTTAAATTCCTAATAGAAATTTCCCTTCAAAATAATGTCATTCTAATAAAGTATTTGAGTAAAAAGGACACTTTATATGGTTTCTCATCAGTTTAAAAATCGTAATTACCGATTATGATTTTATTATTCGGAGCTCACATGACAAAACACATTAAAATAGGCAAAATATCTATATGATTTTGAATTTCTTATGCTAGAGAAGATTGATGTTTGTGCTATTGTTTTGCTTTTAGGGAAAAATCATTTTAAAAAAGTTCTTTAAATAAAAATGTTTGTCAGATTGGTTTATTTTTCGATTACCTTGAAAGATAAAAAAATTAAGAAAAAGATAAAAGAAAACAAGCTCCTCCCTCATCCCTAATATTAACCATGCGGGCCAATTCATTTTCACCTCAAAATGATGCCAAAAGAAATTACTAGGTCCTTAAACATCATATTAGAAATACTTTGAGAAAACAATACCAAAATTATATGAAAGAAAGAAGAATTAAGATTCCATTTTTTCTTTGATTTTTCAAATTTAGGAAACCCCTCTAGAAACTATTTTCTTTGATGAGCTGTAGGTCATAAAGCCCACAACCCAAGGGCCGGTCGCCTCCCCAGAAAGGATAACTCACGCCTGTGATGTTGCCGCAGCTGAACTCTTCACTACATGTATTGTATGTGTTCAATTCATCAGGGTTGCCTAAAGACAGGAAAATCAAACAAAACCAACACTGATAATATGGAAAGGCCTAGAGATGGTGAAATTGAGAAAAACCAGGAATTCATTATGGCTGATGATTAGCGAGTTAACAGGTCATTTCAAGGAAAATAATGAGACGGAAGTGAATTGAGTTCATCCGATATGGTACTTGGTCCAATGGAAAGTGGATACAAGGACTTGGGCTCTGTTTTCTTCTTTGACTCAAAGATTCAATATATAAAGTGAGACCATTTTTCTACGAGAAAGGCAATTTTACTTTAAAATTCAAACCTTGAAGCAAGCAAATCACGTGGCATACAGAGAATACTTCTTACTGAAATTAGTACGGTCGATCTCCCCTGACCCACCTGCCTAACACCCACAGTGCTTATGTATTTACCAACAACCACGCACATAAACAATAAATTGATTGAAAATAAATATATTCAACTAAAAAAGAAAACGACAACAACCTCAACTTCTTACTGGAATTTTTGGTATCATCTTAGGCGTGAAAGACATGGGGGGGACATGTTCAACTATGTGATAGTTTTGGCCATGTGTGATCGCATACTGAATGTGAATTCTCTTGGCATGCCCCAGAATGCACCTCCATTTGTGGGCTAGGTTGAATTGCAAGACGTTCGAGAACAGGCAGTGCTCCTTCATGTATTTTCAGAGTTTTCAGTCCTTCTATGCCATAGGAGACGTACATCAAAGGTTTCTCTAAAACCCTAATTCTGTAAAAGAAAAGCATTCACCACCATATACATTGCTGAGACCAAGCTCCAATAGATTAGGGAGAGCCTGGAGGACTTCCATCGGATCATAGCTTAACCTGGAATTTACTAAAACTACACGAGCTAGATTTTGAAGTACGTTCGTTCTGCAGCTCTCTCTACCAGCCAGTTTATCAATTCACCCTTGGGAGATTCAATACCCACAATTTCGGCTTCTTCAATGAAAAGAGATGTCACTCCTGGATCATGCCATGGAACATTATTTTTGTCACCTGATCCTTGCTCAAATTAACTAATAAACCCATAACTTGAACTTTCTTCCTTCAGTTTACCCACTTTTAGCTTGAGATCCTTGACCTTGGAGGCTATCTCATGGCGTCGTTTCAGTTTCGCGATCAGACAAGAAACTTTAGAGAGGAAATCAAATATGACCCCACTTCGACGAGGGCGATTTCCGAAATGATGTATGTATTCATCGACAAGATCTTCTATGGAATAAGCAGTCTCCCTTAGCTCTTGGACCCAAGCTTTAAGGCCATGGCTGACGGTGTCTCCTTTCTCGGCCTTAGCATCTGCATCCTCTAGAAGCTTGGATGTATAAGAGCTCTTTGATATCTTCAACTTCGGTGTGGACGCCTCTCAATAATCTGGCTTCTTCAGTGAGCGAGAGCAACCTATCGATGACCACTCGTAACGACGATCTCGCCATCTCTTCCTTCCCTTCTACGTCCTCTGAGTTTTGAGCAAGCAGACTGATAATGTCTGCTCTTACTCAGTTCTTGACCCTAAGTCGTCTCGGTCTTTAAGCCCCGTCCACCACATAAATGATGCCCCTTATCCCCTTATCCATCCGCCTACTTTACCAACAAATTAGTAAAGTTTGGAGCAAAAATATTTTTTTTTTTAAATTCCTAATAGAAATTTCCCTTAAGAATAATGCCATTCTACTCAAGTATTTGGGTGGGTTTATGAGTGCTTATCTGCCGCTTTATTCGGAGCCGAATCTCTCTACATAAAGATTTCGATAAAAACGTATAGACGTCGAAAAGAAATCTATAAAATAAATTTCCATGACCCTCCCATAAAGACTTTTTAAATTTTATTTCAATAAGCCTACGAACAGTCTTTCAAAAAAGCTCAAAAGCCTTATACCTGGACGACTAAAATTACCATCTTAATGACAAAAACGCCCCCAAAAGCACCATTAAAACGTCCTTCCAAAATAATGACAAATATATAAACAACTTTCCGAAAAATTATGTAAAAAATAGGTAAATTTTTTGAAAAATTATATTAAAAAATAGGAAAAAATTCTGAAATAAATTCTGAAAATTTATATAAAATTAGGTAACATTTTTGAAAATTTTCTGAAAAAATAGAAAACAACTTCCAAAAATTTATGCAAACTTTGAAAAAACTAAAAATATGAAAAATCGACATATAATTAAAAAAATGTAATAAAAAAATTATATTGACGATGGTAAGAATTATATCACTTATTTATTTTCTTTTATTTGGGAATTTGATGTAGATCCAATGAAAGTGTTTATTTCTGTTTTCAGAATGTTTACACATGATAAACACTAGTGAATGCTTACGTCATTTCCTTTATCAGATTTTTATTATTAAATAAAACTATGGATAATATTTAGCGAGATATATAATTTTTATTTATATTGTATAGCACGATCACTTAAAAAAAGTACGCACTCGTTGCCTTCCGCCTCAAGCGCCACAGCTTTTTACGCCTCCGCATTCATACTTTAAATAATCGAAAGATATACATTACGCTCTAATTATATAAAGTGATTCAAATTAAATATTTTAATGGTTAAAAACCTATAACATTTTACTTTTATAATCTCTTTCGATGCGATATAAAACAAAATTAAAGACGAGAGTCCGACGGCATTATTTTTTATACTAAGGGACATGTGAATGATAATCGCTTTCAATATATGTTTAATTGATCTTATTTTTTAAATTTTTATTGTGGTTTCACGATATATATAATATTAATTTTTGGGGCTTCTTAGCTTAATTTTTTTAAATTTTATAAAATTACGACAAAGTCATTATATTTATCTTAAACACTTCAATTTTATAAATACTTACGATTGGCTCTTTCGCACTCTAACTATTATGCATTTCAGTAAGAATACATCTAAACACTTTACAACGATACATAAATGTTTTTAAAATATGAGTCTAAACACAAATAGCTTATTAATAAAGACTTGGCGACATGTTTCTTCATCCAATAAAGTTTCTATAAAAATGTCATTAATTGTTTCATTACCCAAACATACCCTTGAAAGTAAAAAAATATTAACTTAAAGCTTAAAACCATAATTGATGGCTATGATTTTCATCGTTTAAAAAATGGTAATTACCAACTATGATTTTATTATTCGGAGCTTATATGACAAAACACATTAGAATAGGCATTATTTTTAATGGAAGAAAATATCTATATGATTTTGAATTTCTTATGCTAGAGAAGATTGATGCTTGTGCCTATTGCCTATGTTTAGGGAAAAACATCTTAGAGGTCCTTTTAAACAAACTATGTGGATTGGTTTATTTTGATAACCTTTTAAAAATCTAATTTGAAATATTTTTATCTTTAGAATAGAACATGATATGTCTTTAAAAAGTTTTATAAAATATTTTTTTTAAATTATGATAATTTATTATCACAAATATTTTTAAAGGAAGATGGTATCAGAGCCAAGCTCTATTTGAGTGTTGTGTGTGAGGGTATTACGAGTTGTGGAACAGCGGGTAATCGCAGTTGTGGTCCTTGGTCGAATCATATTGAGAGTTCTCTGAGCGGTTTGGCAAGTCCTTGGTTGAGAGGTGTTGTAGGGTAGGTGAGTCCTATGTTGATCCGCTCGTTGGTAGTCCAGGTTCAAAAGAAAAATCTCTTATCTGATATAAAGATTAGGTTGTGATTATTTTTGATGACTAATAAGTAATATCATGGTTGACTTCAACAGTTCTTGTTCATCTATATCTTTTAGCATAGACATTAATCTATTAAAAAATTGTGCAACTAATTCACTTAACCACCCAACATGTATTTTAAAGAGCTTACAAATTGCAGATAATATAAAATGTTTATTAGAATCACATAATATTTTAGACAATTATCCTCTTTCTATATGACACTCACAAATTGTGATTTGTTTATGATTCAAGTAGTGTTGGGATACCTGCAATAAAATAAATAAAAGGAAAAGCCAATGAACCCTTAAAAAAAAGGAAGAAAAGAACAAAAAAAGCTGGAATGATTCAACCTAATCCCTGAGCACAATTCTAAGGGGAATTTAAGTGCTCAGTCATTCTGCCTAACCTGATGAAATACCGACTTCACCGTCGCTATACGATAAGACGATTGATTTCTGCTGTGTATGACTAAATTCAAAATCTATGTTTCAGTGGTGAGTGTGAAGATGTTGAAGGTTCATAAAGGTCACTGTCTGACCATAGCCTCTCCTCGACTAGCACCTGTCGACCACCACCACTAGTGGGTGGTACTCTAACAACTCTAGTCAGTGATGATGATTGTATGCGATGGTTCTCTCCAATATTTAGATTTAGTGTATCCATGTTGGTTCCTTCACCTTCACGTCAAACTACCATACCATGTCCTACCCATATCAAGTCATCTATATCGACCTCTCCACCTCCACCTTCGCCTTTGCCTCCACCTTCACCTCTGTCTCCACTTCCACCTTCGCCTATGCCTCCACCTTCACCTTCGTCTCTACTTCCACCTTAGCCTCCGCCTCCACCTCCTCTTAAGGGACAATGGGCTCCACGTGCACGTCAAGTTCTACCTCCATCATTTCCATCTTACTCAACAGTGCATGTAGATGACGCATCACAATTTACAGCAATTGAGACTTTTCAGATAGCACGGATAGATCCAACAAATATGCCCATGCATCGTGGATGTTCAACGTGGGCACAAGAAGTACCATCACAAGCATTACTATCGATATTTTTTATCTTATAACTCTTTGGATGATACATTGCTGAGATATTTAAGTTTATATGAAAATATTATTTTAACAAATTAGTATGTTCTTTATCTGATTCATGCAATAAACATGATGTCTTTATAACCGGTTGGTTAATGTAAATAAATATGCTCTAAATGATCCTATTTTTATAGTAAATTTTTTGGCCCCAATGTATTAACGCGGCTTTTAAAATTTACCTTAAAACCGCCTTCACCAACTCTGGTTTCAAAATTTACCTTAAAATCGCATTCACCAACTCAAGGTTAAAATTTACCTTTTTAAAATCGTAGCTACTAACGTGCTTTAAATTTACCTTAAAACCCTACTTTACCAACCGCGGTTTTGAGGGTTTCTACCTAAAACCACAATTAAATGAACGCTTTTAAATTTACCTTAAAACTGCATTCACCAACTACAATTTTAACAGATGTCTACTTGTATATAAATGAATATTTAAAAAAAAAGTCCATTCATATATTTTTATTTTTTAAATGAACTACTTTGCCATTAAACTCGATTTAATGCTTCTTTACAACTCATTGATGACAGGAATTCGGCCTCAGCAGAGGTTGATGGAAATCTGGTTTGGTTTACAAACACATCACGCACGTGTTTCTGTCTTAAACTTGACAAAAAAAAAGGGAATCACGTGCCATTTGACCAAAACAATGAAATAGTGTGGCATTCTTTTGATAACCTGACAAACTCAATATTCCTCCAATAGGAGTTGGTTCGTGAGAAGGAGCTCATCTCCAATGTATCCACATGAAATTGGAAAGAAGTTTTGTATTCAATTTCCTCTACCACTGATGGTATTGTTGCTTACATACACTCCAATCCTCCCCAACTATATTACCAGCATCACTTTTTGAGAGATGGGGTTAGAAAATACACAAACTGAAGCCTCTCAATACATTATAATAGGGGGGTCTAAGGAATTCAATGATAGCCTGTTTGATCCAATTCCTACCACATTGTCTCCTCAATACATGAGGTCAGGTTGTCGATCATGAAATGACTCACAATATTACAACAAGAATATCATGTAAAGACACTTAAATCTCCAATTTCTAATAAGCAGAAAATCGTAATTTCGATTATAAAATTATAATTACGGAAACCGTAATTAATTTCGCACTCACGACGAAACGGATTTATTCATCAATCGCCTCACAAAATCTAAGAAGACGCAGAAATTTCGCAGAATTTGGTCGGTGATACTGAGTCGACACGCTGATAAGATCGCTGCTTCTCGCGCTCGTAGAACATTTTCGACGCGACGAAAGCGCCAAGATATAAAGACGTGACTCACGCACTATGTTGGTACGAAAGCCAAGAAAACGACGAAATTCCGGGACAAATGAGATAATAATATCAAATCTGAGAAAGTATGACATAACGTGATTAAGAAAATCTGATCAAGTGACTAAAGACAAAAAAGGGAATAGTGCTTCTTCTCCAAAGTTTAAAGGAACAAAAAAAACGTGGGTTGCAAAGGAGAGGACAGTACGCTGAACGGATATGGAGTATGCCAGAGATAAGGTCTTCCTTCTCTAAGATCCCAAGAATCGACCGCTGGATTTCACTGAAAGCAAAGGCTAATGAACGCTCTACGCGAAAGATGCCACGCGCATTTCCGGTTTATAGTTTTTGACAACTCCAAGAGGCAGGATTTTCTCACTAAGGCTTTATTCCCATTTTTGCCGTTTCTACGCTTCTATTGGCTACCGCGGCGGTCGGCCACTGGTCCCAAACCCTGACCGAATTGATTTTGAATCTCTATTGAACCCAATACGTCGGTCATACATTGTCGGGTGTTTTAAATTCATAAATATTTGCTTTAAATCACGTGATTCAGACTGAAAATGCCGAATACTGGATCTGTCCCAAAACATGGGACCGAAATTGTGTGGAATTCTTGAGACTTTAGGGCTGTCCGTGATACCCGCACTCTGGGGCAGGTGGGTTTGCCTAACTTTGTGTAACAAATGGTTGTTTGGTATGTATCGTAATGAATCTATCATGATTTCTCGCTCACTAAGTCGAACTGTCATTAGGATTTTCTGAATAGTAAACGAGGGCTCTCACTATCTCCTAATAATGCTTTAAAAATATACTTTCGTGAAAATAAAGCGTTTCAATGAATGATTTAAATTAAATCAAGCCACAGATTATTAGCCCATGTGAGCTAATTTTGATGTTTGAAATGATAATTACATAATATGTTGTGTGATTTAATTTTATGCGAAGTATATTCATGTTTATATATTTGCATGCGATTAGACTCAGAATGGACAGATACACGTATATTCCATACGTGACTCGAAATATCCTAGATTTTAGAGTTAGTACAAGATGAGTCTCGAGGAAAATGCATTTCTATGATAAATTTAAAATATTAAATGATCTGAGGGTATCTAAACTAAATAATAAATCAACCGCCTGAGCCACTTCAAATTTCGATATATAAGCATTCATCGAAGGGTACCACAACTAAATAATACATCAACCGCTTCTGAGCGTCCAAATGATATATATATTCATCTGAGTAGTCCATTAAACACCAATATATATATCAATCAGCCTGAGCTACCCAATCGATATATACATTCACCTGGAGGGTTGCCCACTAATAAAACAAATATTCCCATACGAGGCCTAGGCGAGTGTGTGAGAGAGCTTAGAGACTCCTGATCCTCGAGCTGGTCATATGCATATCTCAAGAGGATCACGATCTGGTTTAATCGCACATGATTTTAACATCAGACCGCATTCCTGTGTGAGGAGTAGCCCACTTAGTATATCCTCCCATCGAGCCTTAAATTTCACCCCATCGCGGATCCTCCTTTTCAGCATGCGGAGTCACAAGGCAAGACTGGGTCATTCGATACTGATAGTTAAGAAAGTTCACACATTACGATATTTATACGTATTGGGACCAGATTTAATTATATGTCAGAGCAAGAGTAAAACATTCAACTCTTGAAACTATTGGATATAGTTTGATATATGTGTCGAAAGACAACTGATGGGCCCAAGGGTCAGGATTGATATATATATCAGATATATTGTCGATCAGGATGTGTTTATATGTGTTTTGTATCTGCAGAGCTCCCCGTACAAAGGAGACTCGCCCGATTTTCTAAAGTGATCGTCGGATAACCCGACTCCATCAGCATTCCGCGGTTAACTGCAGTCAACGACCACCGGCTCGGGGGCCACCCAGACGTGTTCAGTATACGAATACCTGCGAGCCTCGGTCAGATCCATCACCACTGGGTGGTCTGGGATGAAAGAGGAGCGTGCTCCTGAGACTGGTGCCTGGCCAGCCATGGAACAAAAAACATCACCACTAGGTGTCTGACACAGTTTAGGTATGGACTACCTAAGTAAAAATCACGGTTAACACCTGTGGACACTACGCACGTGTGTCAATGCAGTTTTGTGTAGCTGATTTGATTTAATTGTTAATGGTATGCTTACCATGTGGTGTGATGAGATCGATTATACATAATAAAAATATACGATAATACGACGATTATGCTGTGATGCCATGTAGTATCTAAGATGTGAGTAGGTGTGTGTGCTTATGATTAGTACATGGAGATGTGTAGAAAATATTTAGAAAATGTTTTGAGTCAGATTAAACAGATAAAACCTGAAAAGAAAGTTATCAAATTTTATAAATTTATTTGGCCTATTAGGTGATGAAAAATAATTCTTCTTAAGTTGGAATAATTGAAGAAAATAAATTTTGATAAATTTATTGGGAAGGAATTGAAGAAAATAGAAGAAAAATAAATTTTTATAAATTTATTTGAGTGAAGAAAATTTTTTCAAAGTGAAAATCGGAAAAGGAAAGTACAAATTTTATAAATTTATTAAGCTGTGAAGTGAGAAAATAAATTTCTACAGTTTTATGGGGTGTAAAAATTTAAGAAAATGGGGTTAAATAAATTTTTATAAATTTATTCGAGTATTAAAGAAAATGAAAAAATAAATAAATTTGATTTTGTGATTTTTGGTATTTTCATGCTAATGCTGGAAATAAATGAAAAATAAAAACGAAAAAAAAAAATTTTTGTGCAGGAAAAATGGAATTCGCTACGCCTAAATCAGATTGCAAGAGGTGTGGCTAAGAGAAAATTGTAGCTGTGATATCAGGCCTTGTATTGCAATAGGCAAAGGATAGGCTAGGCATAAAGTGTATTGCCAATACATCGCTTGTGGCTGTGATCAGGGGCTCGTCAAGCCGATGTTGGGCCGCAATACAAAATTTTGCAAATGGTGATGGGCTGGGCGTAGGCCGATCAGAGTTGTAATACGCGCTCGGGCCAAGTTACTAATATGGCCACCGAGCGCAATACAGTGGCGCAGGTACTGGGCGCTGGCGCGCAGCGGCGCTCGGGTGAGCGGGCGCGCGGCAGGCGAGCGGCGTAGCGCGGGCGAAAGGCGGCGCAGCGAAGTGACGGTGCGCTGGCAAGGCGGCGTGCGCAGAAAGCGCTGGGCGTGCGCGAAGCAGCATGCGGCAGCGCGGCCTCGGGTTCGGCGCTACCGGGCGCGCGGTCGGCTCTTTTTGGGAGGTGCAACTTCTATGCACTCTACCATTTTCGATCCCGCTTTGACTCGCTTTTTTCTCGAGTCAACAAATGAACACCGTCATTGTAAATAAATTTTTCGGGTGGACAAAATTTTCAAAATAAATTTTTTGAAAATAAAATTTTGTTGAAAAACAATATTTTAAACGCTAAATTGATTTGCAGATACACTGGTTATGTGTATGATTAGTGTCTCTGGGCCGTGGGTTGTGCCTTAGAGACACCGTATTGGAATTCAATTCACCAATCGGAACCTGAGATCATACGATAGTCAAGCAGAGAACATAATATGCATGTGTAATGCGATTGGAAAAAGGGTGAATGGTAAGGTTATGAACTATGACCTTAGGGATTTGGATAATGAAATGAACAAGAGCCTAAAATTTTATTTGAATAAAACGAATTAAGTGGTTTAATTCTAGCACCACATAGGGAAATGGACGGGATACCATGGTTGTCAAGTCTATTATACGTGCATCGCTAGTCGACCGAATGAGTTAGACGACTAAGGCATGTTAATTCCAGAATTCACTAAGAGAGGTCGAGGACGTAGAGAACGGCCCACGTGGCAATCGGTCGCACAATCGCCACTTGGACAATGGATTCATCGAGTACCAGAGTGTGACATAAATAATGCTAAAGACAGCTAGCATAAAGATGTAGACAGGAAGATCTTAGTAATCCCTCAGAGGTTTGGGGGCGTATCATCCTCCGGGACATTCATAGGAGGAGACCCGATGGTGGCCGAATTACGAGCTCATGCAAAACAGAAAGTGTTAGGGGCCAGTGAGACATCCGACACGACTCAGACTAGACTAGCTATGCCTTAGCTTAGAGAATGAGGCCCAAATATGGTGGAAATGGGCAAGGACCTCTTGAGACCTTAGAGGAGCCATGTTTGCGAGTCCTCCCCAGTGGGTTATAGGGCCAGAAGAGTACGATATGTCGAGGCTAAGCAGTTAGAGATCCTGGGACACTACTCAAAGGACCCGAGGATTATGGACATGTCGTGAGTTCGACGTCATCTTCTGATGGATTGTCACGCCTTGTGTGGTTGTTATCGACATGTGAGCGCAAGAGGGCTACTCGCTTATACGCAGGATCGCACTGCATGGAATTTCGTGGGGACAAACATAATATTTTTCCCCAGATAGGATACGAGTCCAAGTATCGTGGACGCTAATGGTCACAATGTAGCCTTACCCTAGAGGACGAGGTGAGACCAGACTTAGATCTACCTCGAGTAGTTTGCGAATGTGTGGATGTTTCCAGATGAGCTACCTGGACTACCTCCGCATAGGGAGGTAGACTTCGGTGTTGAGTTACACCCTGGTATATTCACCCATCTCTATGACTCCGCATAGGATGGCACCGGTTGAGTTACGGGAACTTAGAGTCTAGCCACAGGAGCTACTGGACAAGGGGTTTATTAGACCGAGCACTTCACCATGGGGCTTCGCTCTAGTTGCTAAGAAGAGGGGTAAGACCCTTCGACCGTGCATCACATGCATTATTTAACAGGCTACGATCAAGAACTCCAGACCATCACCGAGGATCGATGATTTATTTGATCATTGAGAGGAGCGAGTCTATTCTGAAGATAGACCTTCGTGACTGCTACCATCAACCGAGGG